>PVIH01012892.1:0-36763 GCA_004025045.1 Sigmodon hispidus
TGTGGCACATATAGCAGAAGAAACAAGGGTGGGAAGGAGGCTTTACAACCTAACTGCTGGGAAAGGGTCATATGCTGCTCATGCTGAAATGCAGTTGCCTTGTTTGTACAGAACCAAACTTGATCTGATCTACATAACTGGCTTTATTTGACCCTCTTAAAGGCTTAAGTTCAACCATAGTTTGTCAGCTGTTCGGTTTCAGTGAATCTTGTATTTCTGGTTCATTATAACAAATTGTTCTCTCAAATTCAAAAAAAAAAAAAAAGAAAAAGTTCTTGGTAGTTTTGATTGGAAGGTGTCATGGGTGAAATTATTTGTCCAAGAAAGGTATGTTCAAGTTCTAACTCACTCATTTGCAGGGTCTTTGCTCATGAAATGATGTAAAATGGTATTATAAAGGGTTAAGGTAAACTCTGATCCAAGGATGCCATTTGGACACACGCACAGAGAAGGGGTGGCGCCTGAAGTCGGACGCAGATGACAGTAATCTGTCCAAAACTGCAGGAACACCTAGGGCTGCAGACTCACAAGCAGCCGAGAGAGATGTGGATCAGGTCCATCTTACAGACCCTGTGAGGAACTGACTCTGTGACTCCAAACGTGTAGCTCCAAACAGTGAGATGATGGGATTCTGCTTTAGACCATCTGCTGCTGTTCCCAGAGTGTCCCCCATCAAGAGAGCGATGACTGTGCGTGGGTAAAGGGTGCTGAAGTGGTTTCAGGGAAAAGCAGCTGGTTTATTGCACTTGAGCCTATCGACTGTGACTGGTTAGCAGATTACCTGGGCTCGGACAGCAAGCACTCAGACCACCAGTGGAATAACGTGCAGAAGAAGCACATTAAGTGAGACACAAGTGACCTCCTTCTCCAGTCAGCCACCAGCTACCCACGCTACTTCAGAGGTCAGTGTTCTGACCTCAGGAGCAGGGTGTATGCCCTTTGTGTCTAGAAGTGTAGTGTGACAGGGAGACTGGCCATCAGGTCATCCAGCATTTTCTCCTACGGTCACCAGCTTGGGATTCTTTGTTATAACAGCCCTTTGAAGCTTATATGAACAGGTATTAGGTTATACATTTTAGCCTTCTGAGAAAGGGGCACACTCTGAGAATTTCAGTGTTCTTAGAAATGGAAGGTACTTTGAGAACTGGCAGATGATTTTCTCCAGAACAGGAATTTGTGTTATTTATTATTCAACAGTTTCATTAAGTAAATACTATTTTCCTGTACACATCTCAATTTTCTGGAGAAAATTTGAAACCCCTGTTTGAAATTTACCAAACCATGCAGAGTCAGCTGAAATTGAGAGAGAGTAACCAGGAAATAAGTACACAAACAGAAATAGTCCAAGCGTTTTGGCACAAACACAAAAAATGTCCAGCCACAGAGAATCCATCTGGTCTCTTACTGCCCGCTTCCTTAGAAGTTGCCAGAACCCACCTTGGTTTTTCAGATTCTCCCATGCAGTGCAGATTTTAGTGTGTACACAAAGGCACTTCTAGAAATTCTGAGAAGGAAGGACTTTTAGGAATTTTGGAAAGGTTTTTGAAATCTCTTCTAAGGACTTCCTGTTGCAAATGTTGCTTTCTCTGGCGCCCCAGCCTGAGAACATCCAGCTGCCTATCAACAGCTGTTTCAATAGTTCTAAAGGACACATTCATAAAAGCTGGCTCCATGGAGTTCTGAGGTGAACTAAGGACAATATCAAGGAAGGCTGTACCTTGCAGACTTCTCTGGTACCTCTGTGTACCCCTTCTGTTAATGTGGGAACTGAATGAACTCAGAAGAGCCAGACAAGGAGATTGCTATCTGTGTTCAGTTTGGTGAAGTACCCAGAAGTCTGGACTTCATAAAAAGAACAGACTCCCTGTCAGTCAGAATGTCCAAAAATAAATTAGCAACTTACTGAATGAATCTGGACACCCAAGATTTCCCCTCCAGGTTTTATTTCTGCCTCAACACCCTGCCACAACTTCCTTGGCATTGGTAGTCCATGTTTAAAAAGCTATAAATTAGACATTTGTAAGCTATTGCAATATACCCAACAGTTCAAAACTGCATGATTTTTGTTGCTTCTTTTTTTTTTAAAAGAAACTTTTGTTTTTACTTTTAAAAAATATTTATTTATGAGATAGGATCTCACTATGTTGCCCTGGAACTTGTTTTGTAGACCAATCTGGTCTTGAGCTCTCAGGGATCTGCTTATCTCCTAACTCTCAAGTGACATGAACAAAGATGTGTGTCACCACACATGGCTGCATTTACTTTTAAATTAAGATTGTACTCGTATATATTTATGAGTTACAGTGTCAAATATCTGTACATGCATATAGCATGCAGTCGTTAAGTTGAGGCTATTAGCGACCCATCCCTTCCTTACAGTCTAGGACCTTTTCAGTGTGGGTGGCTCCACTTCCCGTGTCCTGTCTCCCTCTTTGGACCTTTGCTCTGGTCTTCCTGCTCTAGCTCCAGTTCCTGCCTGTGTTTCTTTCTGTTTCTCCACAGGGCACTATAATAGTTCAGTTCCAGCAAGCTTTTCTAGATTAAATTGAAAATAACTATCAGATAGTATATCACGAATTCTGGTTGTATTAGAGGAAACCCAGAGCTAGATATTAGGGAAAGGCTGGAATATCAGAGAGAGGAAACACCACAGTCAAATCTCACCCAGCTACCTTCCAACTTCCTCAGACTTGCTCCTGGTTGCTTCTATAGAATGATTTTGTCTTCATACACCTGCCTTAAATACCATCTTTGCCCAGTTGCTTCACATTCAGGTTAAGGTTCAAGGTGTGAGTTACTACTATTTGGTAATTAGGCCATGAATTCACAGAAACATAGGAAGATCTGTCCCTGGATTTATGGGATTAAAGGCATAGGTCACCACCACTGCCTGCCTGGGAGCCTGGAACTCCCTCTGTAAACCAAGCTGGCCTCAAACTCAGATCTGCTGGAATTAAAGGCATAAATCACCACTCCCAGTCTTCCCCAAGCTGAGATTAAAAGCATGAGTTACCCCTTTCTGACTCTCCTGGATTGACTGTGGGTGGATCTCTTCTCTGATACTCCAGACTGGTTTTATTAAATATATAACATGTCACCACAAGATAGTATTTCAGGTATTGATCATTGACCCACACCTTGCCTCACCATTTTTATTTCAGACTTCTAACTTCTCCCAGTCAGGAGAGCATTTCACTAGTTTCTGAAAAATTGATCATTTAATAAAATCATTATAGGTAAATTATAATTTGACAGAATGACTCTAGAAAACATCTCTTGCTACGAGTAAGCAGTCAAAGGTCACTAAGATTTCATGGTGACTTTTATTCTGGCTTATTTGTTACTAGCTGAGGCAAATTTCTCCATCTTCTGGGCTGTTTTCCCTGCAAAATGAAGACACTAATGTCAACTTTGCAATGTAAGGGTTAACTGACCAGGCCTGTTTGAGTGGTTTTCTAAAAACATACTCTAAAATGTGCACATTACATTTGGTAAACCCACTCCTTACCACATATAAACAACCACAGTGACAAAAACGATTCACAGAGCTAACCCTCTCCCCACAACAGAGATAACCCTCTCCCCACAACTAGGAGGCCAGTGACATTCTGAGTAACCAGCATTTAAGACACCAGTTACCCAAGTTCTTTTGTTTTATAGAGGCTGAATTGTAAATATTCTTTTTAGTGATAGAAAAGTGTTACAATTGTTTTCTATTTCACACCATCCACTGAGTCTTCAGGGTCTGAGTGCCAAGACTGTTGTCTGAGTGTGCCAGTCTTGCTCCTTTTCATCTCACCAGGGCTGGCAGTTTAACCACATACCACTCACAGGCACCCCCTAAGATGGGAACTGTACACCCCAAGATGTGGGTTCCACTGTCTCCAGCACAAAGTGCCCATGCAGTCACGTGTTAGTGATGACTCCACTCAGCAGCTTTCACCCGAGATGTCATTTTGCTCCATAGATCACAGCAGTCTCATCCATAGGTTCTTTTCTTCATATATGGAGACAACTGATGGAGTTGGTACCAACTCAGCCTTTAAAATAATGTGGATGTGAGTGCCAATTTATGGGGGTGGTTCCAGGTTCAGATAAACTTAAATGAGTTCAAATTTTCTAATATTTTCATGGTTATATTCCAGAAAGAAGCATTCAGAAGATGTATCCTCCCCTCCCCGCAACCCAGGAGCTTGCTAACTCCATTTTTAGGCAAACTGAAAAACACATGGGCTAGCAACCAGCACGTAGTAGACTTTTGGCAAAGGGTAAGATTTTTATGAACCCAATGTCAACACTAAACACTAAGGCCATAAATTTAACCTTTATATTCAAGACTAAAGTTACTGTATTTCATGGATTCCATGCTTCAAAATTAACTAGATTTCAGTGATTCCATGTCTCAAAAAATTAAAAGGGTTAGAGTAAGTGTTAACTCAGTTTGACAGCTGTGAACTGCAATCTAAGTAATTAGCAGCAGTTGGTGCCTGCATTGAGAGGCCCACAGGATGCGAGGGTGAGCCCCAGGATATGAGGGTGAGCCACGGGATGCATGAGTGTGTCTGGGCCCACAGTCCTGCCTTCTCCTTAAAAGCTGAAAGGTCCTGGAAACACCTATAAATTCCACCACACAAAGAAGGGAAAAAGACTCCATCCCCACAACCTTAGAGAACAGAGTAGCTTCCATCCAGACACAACCCAGAAAAGGGACATGATATCTACAGGGTCCAAAGAGCTTTTGGGAATGTTCAAACTCCAGGTGCTGAGAGCATTAGACTCTGGGAAGGGGCTGGATTCTAAAGCCATTCCTTGGGCCTCTTCCACAGGAATGAAAATTTCATAGCAAAGAGTAAATACACATGTTCCAATTTGGTTGTTTGGGAAACCCCTCTGGCACAAACCAAATAATAGCAGTAGAGAAACACCCTATAATTTGGCGCTCACATCCACATTATTTTAAAGTAGAGAGATACTACCCAAGCCCAAATAAATTAAAGCAACCACAAAACTATGCCAATATGTTTTGGAAATAAAAATCATTTATGTGTTTGCTGATGACAAACAGAATTGTCAAGCATCTGGTGATCTGACTGTAAAGTAAGTTCTATGCTGCGTCTGAGTCCTACATGCCACGGCCTGTTGTGAAGCATACTTCTCTAGTCAAGGCTTTGGGAATCTGCTGCAGGGATCCCGGGTAGTTCACTTTCTCTGCTCACTTTGAAAAATGCATGTATGGGCAAGGAGCAGGAGAAAGGCTGGATGAATGCTTAATGGAAATATATAAAATACAAGAGTGATTCATAAGAATTTGGACCTGAAAGGGCCGTGAAGATACAGCCAACCACTTCTGTAGACTCATACCAGGAGGTTACCTGGACTACATAAGCCTGGGCAGTGCTCCATACGCATGAACTCTTGAGGAAGAGCACAGTGTATCCGGCAAGTCAGAGGCTGTGTGAAGCCCTGTAGTGTTAAAACCTGTTTATCAAGTCTAGTGAGCTGAATGGTGCAGATGCACATCTACGCTCAGACACTTGCAAAAGATTCCTCAGCAACTCATTCCTTCAAAGACTGTAGGCTGCAAAGACTCAGGTTTTTAACATGGTTTCTTAGCCTTCCCTGACTCCAAATAGTAGGGTCTCCAAATTAAGAACTTTAAATTGGAAAACATTTAAAAAAGGAAAAAATCAGTGCTGACATAGAAACTGGAAAGGGCTCAATGTTAGTAATAAAAAGAAAAAAATCTCATTACTTATTGGAGGGTTGGAGAATGACTAGACCCCCCATGGGAGCGAGGATATTTCCCGTATTGCTTTCCTAAGCAGTGCTGGGGGTAAGGTTGCTGCACTTACCCTCAGCACTGGGGGTAAGTGCAGCAACCACTGCACTTACCCCCACTGAGGGTAATAGAAGCTTAGCTCAAAACAGAGCTAAACAGTATGGATATTTAGCCTGGAGTCAGGACTGTGCTGTGGCTGGGTGACTAAGGGTTCAGCTCATTCCTCCACACCTACACCAGCCAGCAGCAAGAACAACACAGCTGGTCCAGGTGTGTTCTCACATAGCAACATGCAGCTTGTTTCTCACAGACCTTCTCTGGAGGATCAGGAAGCACCACTTCCCACCATGTAGGCCTCCCAGCAGACTTCTAAGGGGGAAAGGGATGCTGCAGAGCCACCAGTGAAGGTTAGTGGCACCCTAGGTGACAAAGTTTGAGCTGCATTAAAGCCAGGCATGACCTTACTCAAAATCTCTACCCTGAGGGACTGGAGAGATGGCTCAGTGGTTAAGAACACTGACTGCTCTACTAGAATGGGGTTCAATTCCCAGCACCCACATGGCAGCTCACAACTGTCTGTAACTCTAGTTCTAGGGGTCCCGACATTCATGGTGAAACACCAATGCACATAAAATAAAAATAAATAAATTTAAAAAATCTCTCTCCTGAGATCAATGAGTTTGAGGCCTTTAGGATTTATCATCCAGTAAAAATTAAAGAAATATATTCACACAGAGGGGACAATGGATTTAACACGAAAAGTGTTTATGGACTGTTCTGGGCACTGTGGAATAATAGTGCAAAATCAAGCCTTGTTCTTCTGCTAATGTCTAAGTAAAGGGCAAAGGAAAAGTAAGTGGTTGTGTTAGAATTCAGTGCTATGGGGAAACTAAATATAGCAGAGGACAAGATAGGCATGCCCGGGAGGAAGTTCTTCTGAAGGAGTTAGGTAGGCATGGGACAAAGAAGGGAGGCAGCAGGCTCGACACCGGGGGAGTTTGACTCTGTCATTTGGAAACCTTTCCTTTGCTTTTCTGTTCCACAGAGGTTGAGATGGGAGGGACCTGTGAGAAGGGATCAGATTGGGCATGTCCCTACACCACAGATCTTCCAGAGTTTTATCTTACCTAAATGGAGGTTTGAATGAGAACAGCCCCATAGGCTCATACGTTTTAATGCTTTGTCTACAATTGGTGGAACTGTTTGGGAAGGGTTAGGAGGTGTGGCCTTGTTGGAGGAAGTCTGCCACTGGAGCTTAGAGGTATCAAAGGACTGTGCAATTTCTAGTTAGCTCTACTTCTTGCTTATGGGTGTCAATGTAAGCTCCCAGCTATTGATACAGCTCCATAGCTGCTAACGTTGCTCCTGTACTCATGATAGGCATAGTCTCTAACTCTGCAACCATTATATATATATATATATATATATATATATATATATATATATATATATATATGCTGCCTTGATCATAGTGGCAATAGAAAAGTGACCAACAGACTAAGGTCTTAGTGAAGAACTTTGAAGAATAAAGGTCAATGGAGCCCAAGGAAGAAGAAAATAATGTGGAAACGCAGGAAGGGGTGCAGGAAAGTCACGCAAGGGCCAGATGCATTAGACCTTGGTTGAGCCTTTCTGACTAGAAGGCCTGCAGCATGTGAACACACAGGCTTCAGGAACAGCCACCAAAAATTACTAACAATGGCCAGTTCTTTTTTGTGTGTTTTTTTTTAAAGATTTATTTATTATGTATACAGTATACAGAAGAGGGCACCAGATGTCATCATAGATGGTTGTGAGCCACCATGCGGTTGCTGGGAATCGAACTCAGGACCTCTGGAAGAACAGTCAGTGCTCTTAACCTCTGAGCCATCTCTCCAGTAACTATCCAGCCCACAATCTTTACTCCATGTCTTCCCATTAACCTAAGCATAGAACAAGTGAAACTGTTCTGAGGTACAGAAGTCATAGCTGTATCCCTGGGGAATCTAAGTTGCTGAGTACGGAAAAGCACTAAGTGACTATTGTGCTGTCTCTGAAGGCAGACTAAGAAAACTTCCATCTAGTGAGCTATAACAAACCCCTGGTGCTGCTGTAATAACTGACCACAAGCTTCTTACCTTCTAGGACTATAGGTCAGAAGCTGGGTGTGATCTCACTGGGTGAACCACCACACTGCAATAAATCACTGTAGGGGTTTCTTTCTCCATCAGTTGTGTAGAGGTTGACTCATGCCCCTGGATTCTTCTCCTCAACCTTAGATTGATCTGTGCTCAGCACAAAGGGCTTTCTCCCATTCGTCATATGTAGGCTTATTGTAACCAAGCACGCCAGGATGAACAGGGAGCAAATCTTTCAGAATCCAGAAACTTCCGCAACAAACATCAGCTTAACATTTTATTTCCTGTTTGATTTTCTGCTGGCTAATTAAGGCCCCCATCTGCCCTCTAAACAACCTTGAGATGCCTCAGCCTTCAGGGTGCGAACTAGTTATCACATCAACCTTCCTTCTAGTTTTAAGGATACTCGGGACTATTTCCAGTGCTGTGGGTTCCGGTTGTTAGAGGAGGTACCAATGGCAGGTCATCGCTCTTCCCATCATGCCATGCCATCAGAACTGTAGTCAGGATACGCAGGGCTGTGAGGACGAGCTCAACATTGACTGGGCCCCTGTCAGTTCTATTTCCTGTTTCATCACCACAGTCCACCCCTAATTTACAACTGCTGGCTTCAGGGTTCAGCCCGGGGCCCTCAAGTTTCCTTTTGTGTATGTAAGCCTTTTTCATCTCTGCTATAGGCCTGAAGGGTTCAAAATGTTTGTTGGGGTGCCAGGGAACAAAGGGGCAATGCCAGTAAGATGTCACCTTCTGGATTTGAAACTCCTGCCTGGCTGAGGAACCAGGGAACACTTGCCCCCTCCCCCAGTGAACCGCCAGGAGCCACTTCTGGACCCCTTCATAGAAGGTATGAAGCAAAGCATGCAAGAGAACTGTCCTCTGCCACTCCATGAGGAGGAACAGGGTCTCCAGTTTGTCAGATGGAGAGATCAAAACTAGACACATTACTTGCCCAAGGTCACGTAACAACTCAGTAGTGATAAAGGAACTGAACCTCATCTTCAATGGCAAAAAATTTTCTGTACACTATCACACCTGAAGCCCCGACACCACAGGCCAATCAGAATGTTCAAATACATGCATCTGGTTCCTTCAGAAAATCTCCAGAATTGAGCTGTCAAGGTGGCTCAGTAACATGATGATCTCAGTTCCATCTCCAGGACCTTTAAGACAGAAGTAGAGACTGACTGCTAGTGGTCCTCAATATGTGTGGGGTGGCACCCCCATACACATAAATAAATAATTATAATTTCAAAGCTTAGAAAAGTTCCCATGGTCCTTACTTCTTGTCAGCAGGCTCCATTCTGTTGCTCACAGATTGTTTCTTCTCTGCCTCGAGGCCTCTTCTACAAGAGATAATCTGCAGCCTCCTCAGAGATTCTTGACCCAGTTCACTCAAATAACACCTCCTTGCTCTCTGTCAGCATGAGTCTCTCTATGCACACTACACCATCCCCCAGAGACACACTGGGTTAAAACAGTCATTTTTGGAATTTACTCTCTGAGGCTATAAGTAAACATACTTGTGATTGCTAGAACAGCAGTGCCTAATGTTGAGCCAGCTGGGCTGTTTGCTATCTGTTTCAAGCTTATGGAATTTTCCAAGTTCAGCATCATTGGTATCACTGATCTCAGGGTTCAAAGGTTACCTGACAAACAATGATCATATTTTGGGCTGGGGAGATGGGTCAGTTTGGATCAGTATTACCACTGGCAAAGTAAATCCTAGCAGTGTGGTGCTCTGTCTGTAATTCTTACTTTGAAAGGCAGAGCAAGCTGGCTAGAGGCTAGCTATATCTGCCAGCTCTGGATTTGACTCAGTGAGAAGCAATGAAGAAAGATTCCTCACATCAACCTCTGGCTTTCACACGGGCTTGCACACATACGCATGCACAGGTATACACACGTAGACATGCATACAACACATGAGAACACATGAAAAAGAATGGAAAAGCAAAGAGAGCATTTCACTGCCCCTCACTTCTGATGTTTTCTTAAGAGCCCGGTCCTTATACAAAGGCCTCTAAGAGAGGCCCAAACTGTGCCCGCCACGTGTAGCTGTTACTAAGGGCACCTGGTTTTACCTTTAAACAGAATCCTGTCTGCCTCAGCAACTTCTTCACTCACAATTCCACCACACTCTTGCTCACACATCCAGGCAATGGTGTCTCTCTAGAAAACATTTACTTCTACTCCAGGTTTGACCAATTCTTTCAATGATCAAGGACGTCTCTTCTCAATGCCTTAGCCACAAATGCCTTCTTCACACAACCATTCTGAGCTGGGTGGTTTTGCCTGGAGGGGGCATTTGCTGCTTGTCACAGTTGCAGTGTGTGGGTGATGATGCTATTCCAAGTGGTAGGCAGAGGCCTGGGTGCTGCTAAATAGCCCGGGAACTTGACACAACTTCCAACTGACACTGTCCCCAAATACCAACAGGGAGTGGAGCTCAGGTACCCAGAGCACATGGAGCTAAGTCATGAGACAAGACAGGAGGCCTATCTTTTTGTGTTATGTGGTAATCCAAAACAGGCCCTTTGGTTTTCTTCACATTCTCCTCCACCTCATGGAGTCAAATTGAGCACAAAAGACAGATCTGGGGACAAGGGTTGATGCCCCTCTAAATGGGTTCCCTCTTCTCATCCGGGGTTTCCTGGGTGGGGCTTAGTCACTGACTCCTTTTTCTTTCTGGGCCTGTGATGCAAACTCACTGCACCCACCCATCTGTCTCGGCATGGGAGACTCCATGTGCACACAGGACAGAGACTCTTCCACGATGGTGTCCAAGGCTAGGAGCTTATGTAGGAACGTGCGAATTTGTGGTTTATGCCGCACATCAGTTAGGATTCCTGGTGGCATAAAAAAGCAAACATCAGTATCCAAAAAGCAGGATAACACTGAGAAAAACTGGGGACTTCGTTGGCTCAAAGAACAGGAAGGCTGAGGGTCAGGCGGGCTTCAAGGCTCACATGACACCAGAGACCTATGTTTCCCTCTCCATTTCTCAAGCCCCTTCTTCAGCATCAACTACGTTCATCAGAAGTTCATCCCCTCATTGTGCCCAGACCATAACTCACTGTTTCTCTCAGATTCACATCCAATGGGACCACTGGCCTGTTTCTGGAAGCTCGCCCCCACGTCCTGGGGTTACTGACAAAGGATGAGTGATGCCCCAGAACCAATTACACCTTCCATGAGTGTTCAGAGACGTGATTGGCTTTGGCCTTGGTCACATGCTCTAAGTCACCCCACGTGGTCTGAAAGGGGGCAGAGTTACTGGGAAAGGCTGATGAGTGACAGCAGACAGGCAGGCCTACCCTGCTTTAGAATCATGGGTTCTGTAGAATATAGACTTTGGGGTGATATTATGTGGGTCAGGAAGGGAAGCTAATGAACAAGAGTGTCTTTACAATAAGAAAGGATATTGTGTTGGGATGCAGGATGTGTTAGAGAAAGGAGGATTGGCAAGAAATACACAGGTTTGGTTGTTTAAAACAAGAGTCTCAACATAGCTCAGGCCCACCTTGACCTTGCTACTCCGCAGAGAATGAAACGTGATCCTCCTGCTTTGCGCTCAAGCATGCGGACTGCAGGAGTGTGCCATCACACCCAGCCCAGCGCAGGGATTTCTTTTTTTTCCAACATCCAAAACTTTTTTTTTTTTTTTTTAATAACAGCAAGATCCAGGATTAGTTGTTATAGCCACAGCTAGCCCTTCTGCCTCTGGCACGTATGCCCTTGGAGCGGACATAGGGTTTGGTATGGCTGTGTGGGGTTCTTGGGGCTTTGCTAAAATGCCGGCACACTTCTCGGAGGACCAGATAGGAGCACAGTGCCTCAGCCCTGGGAGACTCCAAGGCCAGCTGGTCAAAGATGAAGATCTTACCCCCAGCCTTGAGGATGCAGGGATTTCTAAGCGACTCTCCGGCTGCATGTAATTCACTTGTGATCTTTTATGTAAGTAGGAGAATAACCTCCCTTCTCAACCTGCCAGGTTCTGAAGATTATAAACACTTTTGAGTTTTGCTGTGCATGACACTAAGATATATTTGATGGAGAGGTCTATATATCCTTTTAATATTTACTTATGTTTTATGTTTTCCTCAAATGTTGATTATGAAATCTCTTATTTTTAATAGCAACTTTTAAAAATGATACCTCACCATTGTCTTTGGAACATTAAAAAGGGTCAGTTGAAGTAATTTTTTTTAACTTCAAAGGGCATTTTTTTTTCAACTTATTCTCCAAACAATACTTAAAAAAAAAAAAATGGAGAACTCTGATCTTATGCAACAGGACGAGATGGCATGAAGAAAAGATAACTGCTGTGGGAAAATTCCTTCCTTCTTCCTTCACGAGGAAGCAGCACTGAGGGATGGAGAGAAACTGGAGTGAAGCCTGCTGGGGGGCATACTTAAGTAGTTCTGAGACAAAGTGGGGTGAGCCGGCCTGTTCAAGTGGGAACATAAGCAGAATAACCAGAGTCAGATACCACCTTGGAAGTCCACAGGCAATAGTGTCACAGTTGATAACAGAGAATGAAGGAGATAGGATGCTTGCACATTGTTGTGATTAGAGGTCAGAGGCAAGCGAGCTGAGAGCATGCTCGGCGGAAGTGGGAGCGTGCTCGGCGGAAGTGGGAGCAGGCTTGGCAGAAGCGGCAGTCAGGGAGAACCCACTTGAAGGTTGAGGATGTGACTAGTTCATACTGGTCATACTGAATCTAGAGTCACTTGAGAGAGCCTCAGTGGAGAAGACAGACTGCAGCTGGTTCAGCAGGGATGTCAATGGTGCTTCAGGAGTCTTCACGTCTTTTTGCACAAATCTCTCTTACGTACAGTTCCTCCACCCTTCCTTGCACTGTTTGGTCCTCATTGCCTCCTGACTTAATATCCTAACAGACACTCCAGTCTCCTCTCTACTACATCACCCTCTGTGTCTTCTTTCCTATTTTCATTATGACCTGAATGTTGTTTTCTTGATTTTTTAATTTAGCATTCTCAGAGGGCAATATAAAGCATGATACTATATTAAAAAATAAAGTCACGGATATAGACATTCTCTAACTTGGGTGGTGAATATTGTTCTCTTTACTGGACTCACAGACTAAAGTACAAGGATGAATTGATTTAAAATGTCTTCTCTGGTTTCTATTTCTTACTAGCTGTATTTAGTGAAGATGGGTGTGGTTTCGGAGAAAGGAACATAATAGAACAGAGTAGAACAAGATTCTTAGGGTGCGGCCTGCAGGATGGCTCAGACCTGAGTTCAGTCCTCAGGACTCAAGTAGTCCAAGAGAGCTGACTCTCCCAAGCTGTTCTTTGAGCCCCGCACAATAATCTATGGTACATGTGCCACAAAACAAATCATTTAAAATAAACAGCAAATGAAAAAATTCTTACAGTGACCATCTTTCTCTCAGCAAGAGAGATAAGCTGCCTCTGCTCATTTGGGGAACAGAAACTTCATGGGTCAGTAGGGTAGGACCTGAACAAACCAGACCAGAACTGCATCTATGGTCCAGAATGACCTTGACCCCTGGGCCCCCCCCCCCGAATGACCTTGACTGCCTTCCCCCCACCCCATCTCCTAGAGGACTGCCTGGGCTAGCTACTGTAAATAAGGAACATGAAGAACCATGAAAAGTCACTTTGTTATTGTTTGGTCCTGAAGAAAAGCCACTGTGTGGGAAGCACCGGGAAAGGCTGGCTTTCCTCAGCCTTCATATCCTTGTGTCTTTCTGTTGCTGTGATGACCATCATGACCAAAGGTCATGATGAAGAAGAAAAGGTTTGTTTCAGCTCACAGATTACAGTCTGTGACAGAAGGGAAACCAGGGCAGGAACTTGGTGGGAATGGAAGCAGAAGCCACGAAGGCTGCTGCTGACTAGCTTGCTGCCAGACTCACATTTAGCAGTCTTTCTTATAAAGCCCAGACACACTGCTTAGGTATGTTACTGCTGGCTTTGGTGGGACCCTCTCACATCAATCGGCAGTAGAGAAATGTCCCATAGACATGTGAGTAAGACTATCTAAAGGAGGCAGTTTCTCGGCTGAAGTCCCTCCTCCCAGATCCAGGCATGTGTCCAACTGACATCTTGGTCACATGATAACATGCCAACAGAAACGTCCTTTTCAAATGGAATCTGTGCACCAAAGGTAGACTCAGCCCGCAGGAGCAGTTAGTGACTCCACGCCTGACCATGTCCAAATACTTGACCTGGATAAACAAACTCTCCTCAGGCGTAGCAAGACTGATAATATAAGCAAAGCTAACCCCATGTACTTCCAGAACCTTCCAGAACTTGTCGAGATAGGGGAGCTTGAATTTGATTTGTTTGGAAAGAAATGTCAGTTTAAACTTATAGTCTGAACCATCTCACAAAAGCTTAAATGACAGGGAATAAGAAATAAGAGTATATTACCATAGTTCAGAAATACAAGATCAAACCAGCCGGGGGTTTTATTTTATTCTGGCATCTTCATAGCTAATACAACTGAGAGCTCCATGTCACAACTGTTTAACCATGAAAAGGAATGACATCATGACAGATCAGGATGCATTATCATGCTCATTCTGAGCCCATTCAAGCCTTTCCCTTTGCAGGGTAGTTACAAATGTTTATCCCAAGTCAATAAACATCTGCATTTCAGTTTTCTCTTCTTACTTTTCAAATATTTAATTGCATGATGTGTTTTTTATTTTGTTTATGTATATTTTTTGTTTGTTTTAGACAGGATCTCCCTATGTAGTCCTAACTGGCCTGGAACCTTCTGTGTAGACCAAGCTGGCCTCAAAGTCACAGGGATCCCCCTACCTCTGCCTCCTGAATTCAGGGGAGCTTTTTTTTTTTTTTTTTTATTTTTTATTTTTTTTTTTTAAAGATTTTATTTATTTATTATGCATACAGTTTTACAGAAGAGGGCGCCAGACCTCATCATAGATGGTTGTGAGCCACCATGTGGTTTTGCTGGGAATTGAACTCAGGACCTCTGGAAGAACAGTCAGTGCTCTTAACCTCTGAGCCATCTCTCCAGCCCTCAGGGGAGCTTTTTAACAAAGATTTCCTTTCTAAAGCTGTCCTTTGAGCCACAATCTTCTGGGAGACATTTCCTATGTGCTGAGGCCCGGGTTGGAAGATAACATCTTCGAAATGCTTCCAATGGCTAGGAGCCCCAGAGAGGAGCCAGCCATCTAGAATCCCTGCCTCCAGGATGCTATCTGGGTCCTTTTTGCTGTTTTGGGGTCCCACAGAATAACATCCGTGCTTCTTAACAAGGGGGCACATGACCACCAAGAGTTGGGCTTCTGGGTTTCCTTGGCTGATCTTGTACATTACCAATCTCTCTTTCAGGCACACCTAATACCTCTGAGGGCTCCCAACCCTCCACACCAAACTTTGCTTTGGACCCTTTCTCCGATCCTTAGAACTGAGCCTGGCACCCCAGAGAGGCTCAGAACTCTTACGAGCTGTTCTCCATGTGGATTTTTCTCTAGTATTGTCCATTTTTCTTCAGCATGCCAAAAACCCAGGAAGTAGCCAAGCCTCAAATGTTGTGGTTCCATCCCTGACACAGGTGTCTTACTGCAGCTCCACTCACCAGCTTGGGCACGGACAGATCCCAGCTGGACCACCTGGTTCTGTTGTTTTCAACATGTAACCTCCCAATTGCATTGGTCCCTCGGGGGCTCTTCCCCTCTGGATTTAAGTCCCTTTCTAGGTGGCTGCCCTTGACCAGGTAGGAGGTGAAGGTGTTTACATTCTAAAGTTGAGTGTTGATGATAGCTTGTCTCCAGTGTTTCTCTCACCTCCTCTGTGTGTTCCCTTTGCTCTCAAGAAAGGATCTGCAATCAAACATTTGTAAGTTACGGTTATGCCTGAAGGTGGGAAGGGATGACATTAATCCTGACTGCCAGCTCACCTACTCTCTCAGCTTTGATCACCCACCTTTGATGTAGATACCGTGATTTTCACTTTGTATCTGAGGAAATTGAGGCTTACTGATGTTAAGTAGTAGGGCGATGACTAAGTGGGTGGATAGAACAAGATATCTTTGGAGCTAAACAGACCTGGGTTTGGAATCCTCACTTAGCTGACTATTTTGGGGCTAGAGTCTGGACTTTTCTGTCACTGGGTTCTGCTTTATTGCCATGATGGAGTTTGACATTGGAGAGACTGAAAGCATGGTAAATGTGATTGTCTCTGAACGGGCCTGCAGTTTTCGAGGGTACAGGGCTAGGATTGGCTCCATAGAGTCTTGTGCCACCATAGCACATGCCTTCTAGAACCCAGTGGGTCAGTCTGTCAGCAATAGCACTCACTGAGTGAGCATGGATTTAAGTCACAAACTCACAAATTCTTAGGGTTCTTTGTAGAACAAAACAGATTCAGAGGTGTGGACAGGAGACTCAAACCCTGCTCTGGCCCCCAAGAAAAATGTCATAAAGGTGTGTGTCGGTGTGTAATGTGTGTGTGGAGGGCTATGGAGGCCAGAGGTCAGCATTGGGTGTCTTTATCAGTTTCTCTCTACCTTAGATTTTGAGACAGGGTCTCTCACTGAACTTGAAGCTGGATAATTTTGCTAGACTGTCTGGTTAGCAAGTCCTAGGGATCCTCCTGTTTCTGCTTCCCCATGCTGGGATTATAAAATGTGCAGCCACACCTAGTCCCCCTCCCCCAGCATGGATATGGGAATTGAACTCAGACTCTCAACTTACAGGCTTTACCAACTCTACCAACCCAGCCATCTCCCAGGACCAAGGAACTTGCTTTTTCTGTGCATAAAATCCTAGGGCTCTCAGGTGGTTACTAATCAGACAGAGATTCACCACAAACACCACCCTTTTCTCCCTCAGTGTTTCTGCCATTCTTCTGCATTTCCATTCCTTCCCCAAAGGTCCTTTCTGGGTGTGTCTATTCTTGGATTTCCTTTCCACAGGTTACCTAGGCTTTCCAACTCAGAAGCAAGTAGTAGCTCATTCTAGCAGACAGAAATCCCTCTCCTTTGAAGGACTGAAGACAGAGAGGCTGTAAGGCTGTCAATGGCTTCTGTTTGATCTCTGGCACAGAAAAATGGGACGTGACAGGATCCTGTTCACTCTCTCCCTTGAACTCAAAAGCAAGCCCTGAGATATTCTAACAAGAGGCCTCTGCCTTTGAAAGACACAGAGAAGCATAGCGAGTCGGAGTCATGTTACCACATTCTCACTCCTGAAATTGACATTTTTATTACCTAATGCCAATGATACTGCAAAAGATACCATTCTCTGCTCTCAGCTTGTGTTGTTATAACAGAAACCACGAGACTGGGAAGTTTATAAAGAATAGAATTTCTCACAGTTCTGGAGGCCAAATCCAAGATCAAAACTCTGGTTGTTACTAGAGGCCTGTTCCTTGGGGATGATGCCATCTACGTGTCCTGGCACAGAGGGCAAAGGGCGGTTGAATACCATATCCTCCCAATGTGGCCGAGGGGAAACAGGCCTTGTGTGGGGTGGGATCCTCACAACAATAACTCTCAAAGTTCCCACCTCTAAACACCACAGTGGGGATGAAGATTCAGCGTGATTTTTGGACAATCCATAACATTTGTGCAAAAAAAGTTTCAGTCATTAAAGAAAAGGAATGGGTGTTTGGTTGGGGACACTTTTCTTTGGATGCACACAGTTGGCTCTGCCAGAATTTCAATCCTAAAACCAGACACTTGAAGGTCAGACACTCCACACTTTTCCAGAGGGTATCATTGTCTAACATCCCTATCCATGACACACACACACACACAAGCTGTGGAAGGGAAGCCCCAGATGATTCTCACCTGCACCATCCCTCTCTTTACTGTCAGTAAGTGTTGGGGTTCCTGTAAGCAAGGCAGGGAAACATCCACGAAGGTGACGATTGAAAGCCAGCACTACTTCAGCAGACCCTGCTTCAAAAGCTTCCAGACTCTGACCCTGTGGTTTATTCTTCTCACACATTTAAGCACAGTCAAATTTGGGGAAAGGTTTCTATGTGATGATTACCACAACAGAGCTTCAGCGACAGCTGCACAGAAACTACCCAGCAAGACAGCAAAGTACTTGTGGCCTTTCCAGTAAAAATGAGTTCTATTGGCTGATAAACAGAGCTCAGGGCAAGGGCCTAGAGAGAAAGAATGGAGAGTACTTGGGGCCTCTCATAAGGATGGTTCTGTTGATGGAGGATGCAGAGTACTGGGACCTCTTATAAGGGTGGATTCTGTTGATGGAGGATGCAGAGTACTGGGACCTCTCATAAGGATGGGTTCTGTTGATGGAGGATGCAGAGTACTGGGGCCTCTCATAGGGGTGGGTTCTATTGGTGGAGGATGCAGAGTACTGGGACCTCTCATAGGGGTGGGTTCTATTGGTGGAGGATGCAGAGTACTGGGACCTCTCATAGGGGTGGGTTCTGTTGGTGGAGGATGCAGAGTACTGGGACCTCTCATAGGGGTGGGTTCTGTTGGTGGAGGATGCAGAGTACTGGGACCTCTCATAAGAGTGTGTTCTGTTGGTGGAGGATGCCGAGTACTGGGACCTCTCATAAGGATGGGTTCTACTCACTGAGAGAAAAAGCTCAGCTTAGGGCCTAAGAAATGCCCCAGATTTTGGAGGATTCAGGAAGGCACTCCATAGAATAGCAGAGAGCACCAGGTTGTTAGATGACATCCACTCCAGCCTTCTGGGTGACCAGGGGTCATTCATTTTTCTTTCTTTGAAAAGGACTTAACAGTCCTGAAATTTTTAGTGCTTTCTGTGAACTGTCTCTCCTACAAGTAGGACCCAGGGTGTCTTTAGAAAACTGCTGTCACTAGAGAACTCTGATATTCATGAGGATTGTCCTATTGCACATAGTACAGGCTGGGGCTACAGGAGGAATCTGGAGAAGACTTGCATTGCTGTACCTAGTCTGTGATTGGACGCCAGCCTTCATGGGAGCCTGTGGGGAGCCACAGCAGGCTGCAGAGGGACAGGGTAGAGCATCTGGATGCCTATGGCAGGGCTCTGCCTTGTCCAGCTCTACCATGTATGAAAGCTTTTCCCTAGGTGCCTGCATGGTTCATGTTTGTACCTGCATCCCTTGCAATTGCTGTTTGGTAAATCAAGAATTAAAAAATCTACGTCGACACTTACAGGCCTAACATCAGCTGCTTTCCATAGCAAGGTTCCTACTCCAGCAGCCTGCTTACAGCTCAGGACGCCTTCAGATATTTCCTGAGTGCCTCGGATATGCCAAACATATATTCACAAGACAGATATTGTCTTCATTTAAATGGAGCCTTTCAGATAACATGCTAGGCAGGCATGGGATGAGTCAATTCCAACAGTTATGAAAACCCCAAAGAGAAAGAGTAATGTTGTGGGGGAAGTGGGGTGCCCAGCCCCATACAGGAAAGCCCTCTCAGAAGCCAGACTTAATAGAAATGGAGAAGGTAGTTGGATGCTTCTGGGTAAAATGGACATAAAGGATGTGGGTGACTTCAGATGTCCCATGGGCCTTAGTAGAGAGGATAGGGAAGGGGGACTGAACCCATCAGGCCAGAAAAGGCAAGAGAGGCCATAAAGAGCAGGGTATGGGATCTAGGCCCAAAGGTATTGAGAAGTAGCTGAACAGCTGGGCTGTGGTGACCAGTAGCTCCCATGGATTGCTCTGACCATCCAATAGTGAGTGGAACCAAAGCTCCATTTCTCCTTTACTCAGCTTGGCATCCTCTCTTGGGTGGGTCACCACATGTCCACAGCCCCCAGCTTGCTGAGCTGACTAGGCATCTTTTCCCACCTCTGAATAGTTAGTCACCATCCTGTTGGGAGTGGAGACTTGCCAGGGTCACCTGGGCACCCTCTTGGCCTGAGAGCTCTGGACTGTGACAGCAAGCCTGGTTGAGGTTTCCTGGAATAATATTTAACCTGCCATGAGTAACCCAGAAGGCTGGTTTCATGAGTTTAAGGAGGAGAAAACAAACCAAGATAGTTTAGTTCAATCACTTATCTTCTTACTGGGAACTCTGCAGTGACTCACTCAATTCTGAAAGCAAGCTACTTGGATTCTAAAGGTCTATTCTGCCCTAGAAGGACTGAGACATTTGAGCTGTGGCTTTGATGTGTGTGAATATGTGCACCACCTGCTTGCAGGAGCACATAGTAGCCAGAAGAAGGCATCAGATCCCCTGGAACTAGACTTAAAGGCATCAGGGAATTGCCAGGCATGTGCTGAGAACTGAACCCTGTCTCTGCACAGACCAATGTGTACTCTTAACCATCAAGCCATCTCTCCACTCCGCAGTGACTGTCTTCAAACAAAAAAATGTTTATATTGATGACACAGTACATCTATTATTGCCTAACACGGAGAAGAGACTGTCACTCACTAGGATGTTCTACTGTTTAGGGTTGGGAAATTGTTTGTTTGTTTTTAAATAAGACTAAGCACAATGCCCATGAAAGCAAAGATCTTAGAACCCACTGCAGAGTCTTGGCTCTGGCACTAACTGTAGGACCTTACACAAGGACCTGAACCTGCCAGGTATCCTCGGTATCCTCTCAAGAAAGAAAAGAAATGGAAGAATCAAAACAGAGGGTGAAAAGGTGGGGGCAGGAGGGTGTGTGTGTGTGTGACCTTGGCAGGGCTTCCCGGGGGAGAGGGGAGCCTTCTTGGGGGTGGGGGGCCTTCTTGTCTTTGCACCCTGGACTCCAAACATGAGGATGGTGTGAGCCCACAGGGAGTTTTATTGGTTTTTTGTTGTTATTGATTTTCATGCTTTAAATGCCTAGTGTTGCTTTTAACTGCTGCCCAAGAATCCCCTGCCTCACAAGAACTGACAGTGTCAGGTCTCAACTACAAAAGAGACCCACATTAGTTACCAGAACAGCTGGAACATCTCCCCTGCACATGTCCTTGGACTGCTCCAATGGATGACACCGTCCCGCAGTCCCAGAGGCTGGACATCATCCACTGATTTTAGGAAGGTTGAACTTTGGAGAATAGGCAAATACAACAGCTCATTAATTATGTATTCTTTATGGTCTATGTGTCATTATATTTTATTGCAATTTTATAGTATATTTGATTAAATATAATAACTAAAATATTCAAAATTTCTGGCTGGATATAAAGCTACTACTGAGAAAATGCAAA
Organism: Sigmodon hispidus; assembly: GCA_004025045.1. Classification (NCBI taxonomy): domain Eukaryota; kingdom Metazoa; phylum Chordata; class Mammalia; order Rodentia; family Cricetidae; genus Sigmodon; species Sigmodon hispidus. Next base: position 21,045 of record PVIH01012892.1, read on the forward strand.
ATATACTACAACCATTTTTAAAAATATTTTTTATTTCATAATATAACTGGAAAAATGTGGAAATGTTATAATGACTCCTTTAATAATTCTGTAATTCTGGCCCCATTTGCTATCCAAAATAAATAAATATCAGCTTGTTGGATATCCTCCTGGTCTATTTTCTGTGGACTAGAAGGATAATGGCATAGTATATAGCAGACTTTCTAACATAAACCTGTCTTTATGCATACTCTTCTTGCTTTTCCACTCACCACTATGTGTTGGATTTCTAACTCTATCAATCTACTTCATACTCTAAAATTGTGTGGAATCCAGGCAGCGGTGGCACACACCTGTAATCCCAGCACAGTGAGGCAGACAGATCTCTGCAAGTTTGAAGCTAACCTGATCAAGACAGCAAATGCTACACAGAGAAACCCTGTTTTAAAAAACGAGAGAGAGAGAGAGAGAGAGAGAGAGAGAGAGAGAGAGAGAGAGAGAGAGAGAGAAGAAAAAAAGTTGTTGGATACAATTCCACAGAACAGGGGAAACAATTAATCCAGAAATTATTAAATGATGGCTATGTTGATTGCATTTGCTGGATCAGAATAAAAAATGTCCTTAGCCGAACTCTGTATTGAGGTTTTCTGCAGTGCAAGTGAGGGCTGACATTTCTGGTTCTCGATGATGGTCTCACGAAGCTTGAGTAGATGGTGCTGCTCCCATCACAAAGGCACTCTGGTTGATTTCCCTCCACGAGTGTTCCAGGGATCCGGTGACAGACCGACGCCCTCCCCACCGTGGGAATGCCAGGCTTCCTAACTTTTGCCACTCAAGTTGATAAGAAACAAGATACTGGGTTTTTGCTTTGTTTTGGTTTTTATGAATTCAGAACTTTATTTTTCAGTGACTGTTAAGTGATTCATAAATTGCAGAGTGTCAAAGGTTGAGGCAGGTGTTTCACACACCCCAGTGAAGGGTCTGAGGTATACAGCAAACACCCTAACACACATACTAGAGGTTTGATTCATTTGGGTGATTTGCTATTTTCTTTTTTATAAAAATATTTATTTATTGTATGTGAATTGGTGTTTTGCCTGCATGTACAACTGTGTAAGGGTGTCAGATCTTGGAATTACAGACAGTTGTTAGCTGCCATGTGGATGCTGGGAATTGAACTCACGTCCTCCAGAAGAACAGTCAGTGCTCTTAACCACTGAGCCATCTTTCTGGCCCCTGATTTGCCATTTTCAAGACTTAAAACAATTCAATTGATCAAAGCTTCTTAATTCTCAGTTCCTTAAATATATATACTTTTAGATTAAATAAAGTTATATCACACAATTTCTAATAACTGTCTGAGAGAACTATCTACTGACAACCCTAGATCTGGTTGCACTAAGTAAAGAAAATGTCAAGGGATAAAATCACGACCAGGAAATCAATTACCACTTTCTTAAAGGGCTAGCCACTCTTAAAACAGCCAAACCAAGGGATAAAAGAAAACAGAGTGCCTAAGTCTATCTTGATTGCTATAACAAAATAACCTACACTAGGTGATTAATAAACTGAAATGTATTCCTTATAGGTCTGGAGGGTGAAAAGCCCCAGATCAAGCCACCAGCAGATTCATTATCTGGTGAAGACTATTTCCTGATTCAAAGAGGGTCCCTTTGATATTTCCTTATATACACCCTTATTACTATTGTACTGGAAATTAACTTTCAGCGTGTAATTAATGGGGGATACCAACATTTGACATAGCAGAGAATAAAACTACATGGGAAGACTCAGAAGAGCTCTAAAGAGTAAAGCCAGAAGACTTTGGTGGCTCCAGACACCTTTGGATCAGTCAAAGGGGTCAGTTACAGGCCTTTAAGAGGGCAGACTGTGAGCAGGATACCTTGTATAGACCTATACAGAAGGAAAACAAGATTAAGAGATAAAAATCCCCCCCCCAATCCCAGCAGAAACAGGACTGTGACCTGCAGAACCTCAGCCAGGGAAAGCCACCAATTCCTCCTGATGGAAAGTGTGATCCTGAGGCCACTCTTCACACCCAGTTCTTGGGACTTTTCAGCTGACACCCTATGGATGCTGCTTGGTGGGTGCTCAGGACTATGCACAGTCCCCTGGGTGGGGTCACTGTAATCTCAGAAAATGGGATCCAAAGTGAGCTTTAGCAGGAGAAGGAAAGACACATGGGTGCCTCATCCCTTCCTAAAAACATCCTTATGTCAACACAGGTTCAGATCACCTACTTCTCCCTCCAGCTGGGGCTACTCACCTCCCTGCATCTGCTCTGGTATAGAGTTGGGACTAGGTCCAGAATGGGCAGGCAGCAGGAGGGAGGGAAGAAAGAGGCTGGCGGAGGAGCTAGCTGAAGGGCCGCAACACCAGCCAACCATAGCCTCAGATGTAACTGGTACCTAAGGACAAGATGCCAAGTCAACACCCTGAAAAGCAATGGCTGGTTAAAAGACAAATAGAAGAAACAGGTTGTCTAACTCAAGGAGGGATGGATGACGCTGAGCAGAAATGTTTATGGAGAAGAGCAGAATGGGTCAGCCTCATTGTCTACTTGTTAAAATTGTGTGTGTGTGTGTGTGTGTGTGTATGCACGCATGCACACACTCATGCATTGGCAATGCATAGGCAAAATATCTACTAACAGTTATCTCCAAGTGGTAGGTTTGTAGATAATTTTCACTTTCTTATCACCATAGTCTAGTTTTCTACATGAAACATCTATTTTTAAATAAAGCAAATAAACATTATTTTATAAAGGAACTGGAAGATATTATTGGTTGAGTCTCCTTAAGATTTGTGTACTGTGTACTGGGGCTGAAGAGGTGGCATGTTCTTTAAGGGCACATACTGATCTTGGAAAGGGTCTGTTTTCGTTCCCAGCATCCATATGGTGGCTTACAATCATGTGTAACTCCGTAGGGAATATGGTGCCCCTTCTGGCCTTCAAGATCACCAGGCATATGTTCTCCATGAAGATGTATCAGGCAAAATATTTGTATATGAAATAAAAATAAATAATAAATCCCTACCAGCCCCCCAAGACAGTATTTTTCTGTTTAGCTCTGAATGTCCTGGAACTTGCTTTATAGACCAACTGGACTGGAACTCACAGAGATCTGCCTGTCTCTGTCTTCAGGGCACCATGTTCCACCACCATCTGGTAATAATAAATCTTAAAAATATATTTGTAGAGAAGTTTCAACCCTTACCCCTAATTTTGAGATATAATTGTATTTGGAGACATGTTAGAGAAGACCCTGTGAAGACATGGGGAGATGACATTGGGGGAAATCAAACTATTTGCTTATTTAAACCAGGTCTTGCTATATAGACAAGGCTGACCTGGAACTCACCTTCAGCCTGGTTTAGCTGAGATTACAGGCAGGTATCATCATCCTCAGCTGAAAATCAACCATTTCACGCCTTCCCTTGGACTGTGAGAAAATAAGGCATCACATTGCTGTGGTCTGTTGTGATATTTCCAGCAATGTTTCTTTAAGTCTTTAAGAGAAATATTCAAGAGAGAGGAAAAGGAAAGAGAGAGGACCAAGAAGTGTTTGGGGCGATCAGGAAGGAGTACAGGGTGCCGCCTCGCTCTGTAACTCACCAGTTACCTACCACAGAAGCAGCAAGCACCCCTGAGGTGGAGGGAGCTGAATTTTCATTATAGCTTAGGTAGGGACAGCCTCAGATCTGCTCTATGAAAACCTGGGAGGAGAGATGAATAGGTAGCCGCCATGTTAAAGTCAGAGAGAGGGAAGAAAGTATTGAAGAACACAGTAGAGCTGTCCCTTAGGGCTGCCACTCAGCTCTGTAGCCTGTGTGTTGCCGGCTGGGGGTCCTTACAGGGGGAAGAATTCAGAGGAGCCACCTCAAACAGTTGTGGCTGCAGTCCTCGGAGCCAGCCTCAGCGCTTTGCAGGCATTCCCCTTCCTGTGGCCAAGGGCTTTGGGAAGGAAGCTGTTTCCTCATAACCTCAGTGGCTAAAGGCAGATGTGACAGGCTGGCAACCATCCCTGGGAACAGATGCTCCAGACCCTGTGGTCAGGATCCATGGCCTTAGAGACTATACAAGTTCAGGAGTCCGTCTCTCCCTCCCCAGCTATTGCTGCTCAGGTCCAGATGTGCCTCTTCTTTTTAGACAATAAAACATTCTGAACTGTGTGGCTCACGGGTCTCCTCCCCTTTAATACGCACTTTCTTTAACTATAATTTGGTTGTATAGCACCTGCACTACCAATTTTAGAACATTTTCATTACCTTGGGGAAAAACACCATACCTATTAAGAGCCATGTTTTCATGTTCTCCAATGCCAACACCCTTGGCAACAACTAAGCTACCTTTCAATCTCTAGAATTGCCCGTTTCTGAATATTTTATAAGGTGTAATCATAGGCTACCTTCTGTAATTGACTTTTCAGTTAGTATAATGCTTACAAGCTTGGCTGGTGTATAGCATATATCAGTACTTCATTGTCTGTATTACCAAATAGTATTAATCCATCCACTAGCTGGGGGGATGTTTGGTCTAGTTCTACTTTTTAGTTATTAGGAGTGGTGCTGCCACGAACATTATGTCAGCTATTTGTCTCATTGCTGAGACAACATACCTGACCAAGTAATGGAGGAAGAAAAAGGGGTCTTATTTTGGCATACAGTCCCAGGATGAGACACTGCTGTCACTGGGTACACTGCACCTGCATCCGGTAAGCAGAATGACAAAGGCCTCTGCTTGGCTCTCGGTCTCCTTTTTAATCGGTTTAGGATCCCACTCTAGAGAATGATCCAACCCACAGGATAGTGAGACTTCCAGCTTTACCTAAACTAATCTAGATAACACCTCACAAGACATGCTCAGAGATTGGTTTCCATAGCGATTCTAAACCGCACCAATTGGCAATCAAGATTAACCTTTACAAACATTTGTGTGCATGTTTTTGTGTGTGTGTGTGTGGCTATTTTTATTTCTATTAGGTGTGTGCCTGAAGGTGGCATTGCTGGACCACAGAGACTCTATGTCGACCTTTTTGAAAGCCTAACCAAGGGAAAGCCGCAGGAGCATTGCCCGTCACAGCAGCAGGGTGGGCTTCCCAGTTCTCCACATCTGCATCACTGTTGATTTGACACCTTTTTTTTTTTTAAAATCATAGTCTTTTTGGTGCAGACTGGTAATTTCTTATGGCTTCAGATATTCTTGGCCGTCTGCATATCTTCTTTGTGTAGCTGCCTATTCAGAGTCTTTGGTCATACTTTAGTTAAAACATTTGTCTTTTCTTATTATTGAATCTCAAAGCTTGTTTTAACAAGGATATAATTTCAAAAGTTCTCTCTTATTCTACAAATTATCTTTTTATTTTCATGATCGCCTACACATTTCATGATGTCCAATTATGGATTTCATTGATTTTATTTGTGCTTTTGGGTAATTTTTTCTTTTTTTTTAAAAAAAAGATTTATTTACTTACTATGTATACAGCATACAGAAGAGGGTACCAGATCTCATCATAGATGGTTGTGAGCCACCATGTGGTTGCTAGGAATTGAGCTCAGGACCTCTGGAAGAACAATCAGTGCTCTTAACCTCTGAGCCATCTCTCCAGCCCCCAGCTTTTTGGGTCATTTCTAAGGAACTATTGTCTCACCTAATATCATGAGTATTGGCCATTTATATTTTAAGGGAATACTTAACAGTTTTAGCTTTTAAAACTTTTAGGTCTTTGCTTCCTTGTGATTTAACTTTTGTATAGATTGTGAGGTAGGGAATTCACTCCATTCTTTTGCAAGCCTAACCTATCTAACATATCCATTGAGAAATTACGTATCCCTTTTGAATTATTTTGGCATCCTTGTCCAAAATCAACTGCCCATTAATGCAAGGGTTGCTCAGTATTATGTTCTGATATCCAATAATACATTGCAAAAGGTCACACATTTCATATTATACATCATGTTCGATCTATAGTTATTCATTAGACTAAAGAAATGATGGACAGACACCATCCTATTCTGGTTCATTTTGAAAATTAGAAAACAAACTCTTAGTAAGTGCTTGAGTAGTAATAATTTAATTTATACTTCAATTTAGACAAAATTACCATTGGGCATGTGTTCTGGATCTGAGCCCAGACAGGGTTCCATGAGGCAGGGATTCATTTGATGTGACATCAGAGATTCTTCCCGAATTCTTTACCAGTGTCTTACACTTTGATTTCTGTCATTGAGGGAAAACGCTTGCAGTATTTTTTCTTCGTGACTTTGGACAGACTTTCTGGTCACCTTGACCAGGAGGAGACAGGTGCTGGGGTTAAGGAGGCAGCTTGTTCTCGGTGCACTGCCATCTCAAACCTCTTTATCTGCTTTCCTGTCCAGCTTCACTGCTAAGATAGCCAGAGCTTTGGGCAAGAAGCCACTGGTTACAGTATACCAAACATTGGCACATCAGTTTTCCACCTTTTGGTAAAGTCCATAATTTAGTTTGTCTCTTGGATGGGATGGGAATTTGTTAAGAAAACATACTCCAGGGCACACAAATTTTAGCTAGCAAACCTATTTTACTTTATTATACTTCTCTAGAATTCACCATGAGAAAACAAAGATTTTGCCCATAACCCTCAAGACCAACAAGATCTAATCTGTCAGAAATAGACAGTCGGGTCCATACATACAATACAGTAAGCCTTTGAAGTCTCTGAAACCCTCTGCCTCAGCATCTAGAGGACGCTGTCATAAATCCACCTTTTTGAGTCTCTACTGAACCAGAAGGCTGGGCAATGGATGCTAGGCTCTGCCCTTTGAGATGCCCCTGGTGGTACTCCTACACACCACAATCGAGAACTGCCTACTTGGGAGTTTTCTTAGGAGGAAGCACTTGCTTGCATCCCAAGTGTCAGAAAAACACAGATCTATAATTAAACTTTAATTTGTACTTCTTTAAAATCCTGTGTCTCCCACCCAGCCTGGAGCAGTAAGCGGTGGAGTCACAGATGGGCCGGCGCCTGGCACACACAGGGACCACTTCACTCACCGAGTGAGAATCATGACTCCTCATCCACAGCTACCGTGAGGATTAAACGGGACGATGTACACAAAGACTCTAACAGTGGCTGGCACAAGCCGTGTGCATATTATTTATGGCCCAGCACCAGCTGTCCCATCCTGTGCTCTTCTCATTAGCCACCTTGCTTACATTCTTGACTAATGAGTCAAAATCAGCTAAGTGCTTAACGACAGGCCCAACAAGCTGAGAAATTCCAATGACAAGCTAAGACAAAGTCAGCCCATTGACTATTGCCAGGTATACTCTTTCCAGGGTGGCCAAGAGGTTACCCCAAAAGATTAGCAACAAACGTAATGTTTCTGTTGTGTGCATTTAACTTGTATTTCTTAGTTCTAAAACATGCCAAAATTGGTAACTACAGAACAGCATAAACAATATCTTCTCTTTCATTATCCAGAAATATACCCTACGTAAAAAAACTCCCACTGGTTACTTCTCAGCTACAGCAGGTATCTCTGCATGATGCAAACATATGGTGCATAGGACCTGCTGGGTTCAGAAGGGCCCTGGCATGGAGTCAACGCTCAGAGGGGGCCATCTTGATATTCTTGGTCATTTTCTCTTTAAAATTGAGTCTTACCAGTGAAATCCAATGCCCCTGAGAGCACCACCCTGCCTGTAGGCCAAGCCCCTGATGGCTATCTAGTCTAGGCAGGTGGAGGAGAATGAATACCCTCATTGGCTGCTTCCTCACCTCATAACTCTTGCAGCATCTAGCTGACTTTTCTGGCTCTTGACAGATCTCTTTTATGCTTCTTGGGCCTTTTTATCTCACAAATAAGGTACCTTTTATGCTTCATGAATTCCTCCCTGTTTTCCTGAGGACAAGTCCTTCAGTGAGGTTGTTTATTTAAAGTCCTATGTTTCTTGGCATTTGTTATACAACACACTTTCTCAGTCTTATTGGTGGAGGCGGGGCATGGGTTCTCAGTGTAACTTTAGTTCCAGGAATTTATCCTAAAAGAACAGCTAAGAATAAAATTACCAATCAAAAGGAGTATTATTCCAGTAACATTATTACTAGAAAATGGAAATCAATACCCAGTTAGAAGGGATTGGTTAAATGATGACTTTTCCATACAACCAGCAAATGTGTAAAAAAAAAAAAAAAAAAAAAAAACCATGGCTGAATGTTTAATGGTGAGGAAAAGTTGTCATCAATGTGTTAAGTAAAAATATTAAGCTACAAAATTACTTTAAAATTTTATTTTTACATAAAAATACATGTATTCTTATAAGAACAGACCGGTTTACATGGTAGAATTCTGGTAGACTTTGGCTGCCCCTGTTCTTTACCATCTTGGGGCTGTTATAATACCTGCCCTTTGTAAGCCTCTGGTCTATACTTTCCTTGCCTCCCCAGGTGTGCTGGAAGATGGACTGTCCTCGAATGGTGTGCTCCGATCTGCAGCCCCAGCTGGAATAGCCAACCCAGAGAAGAAGATGAACTGTGGGACACAGTGTTCCAACTCCCAGAGCCTCAGCTCAGGCCCTCTGACCCAGAAGCAGAATGGCCTTTGGACCACAGAGGTAAGGTCACAGCCTCAGAATCAACTGGGGACTGGATGACTGCGCTTTACTTTAGATCAGGACCACCAGCCTTGGGGATGAAGATTTTCCACCCATCCCCTTTTATAAAAAAATTACTGCAAACCTCACTTTAATCCTTTCCCTGTGGGCTGTTGGGTTTTAGTTAATCTACAGAGATGTGTCCTTGATATCAGCCTCTGTGGGAAGTGTGTGTCTGCTTAGTTACAACATTGTCCAAGAATCTCCTGGTCTTAGGCAATGAAGCCTGTGGTAATAAACAAACTTGGCATTTTACCTCACTGCCCCCCCACAACCCCTAGCTAGTCAGTACAAGGGTGATTCTTGTAAAGTATCATAACATCATTACCCTACACTCTTGCTGTTGGAAAGGAGGCAGGTGCTGGGTCCCTGGACCTGGTTGTCATCCTCTGACGCTTTTCTCTCTGGAACTATTGACTGGATATGTTTCTCCTGCTGCGCCCTGCTCTTCCTTGGAGAGGCTGCAGCCCCAAAGAGCTCTGAGCAGGCTGGGGCTCTCTTCTTCTTCCTTTCCAGTTCTCCCTCCCATTTTCTTATGTTCCCCAAATATACTGGTCCCAGCTCTGATGTCTGCTTTCTGAGGGCCCAGCTTCCTACCTAGTGATGGAGTTCCTGTTCAGATCACCAGCACCTTTAGAGGCCTTGGTCAGCAAACTGGTTGCAAATTCATCTCCAAAGTTCACTAACTGAGTAGATGTGCCTTGATCAATCTCTCAAAACCTCAGGTTCCTTCAACATATGGTGTAAATGAAATAATAACCAAAGGAACATAAGACAGGTCTGTTCTTGTAAATTGAGATACACAGAAAATATGCAGGACAGCCTGGCACTCATCCCAGCAACTGCATTAATGGGATGCTTATGGAGCCTAATGCTAATTGGGGAGGTAGATGCAGGGTCACAGCATCTTTAAAGGCTCTTGCATTTGCCTTACCTTTAGGAGAACCAGTATCATTGATATATCCCAAGGCAGCCTGGGCTCCACACAATCATACTCAATGTTTGTAGCCAGAATGAGTTATAGTAGAGAGTGGCAGATTTACCCGGGAAGTGGCCTAAGCTATGGGCTTGTTTCCCTGTTACCTTCTGCCCTTATCACTCGTTGCTTCAAAGTTGTGTTTTTGCTCTTAACAAAGTGCTATTAGGCCTACTAGGTTTTTAAGTCCTCCCAAGAGTGTTGTGAAAGGTTCTGGCCTGGACCAGAGGTTCGGTCCCACTCTCAGCCCCACTTAGCATCAAATAATCACACATAGGCTTCTATTATTTTTATGTTGATCGACTTAGGGCCCAGGCATATAACTTGCTTACTTCTTCATCTGAACTCAGCCCATGTGGCTCAGTACCTTTTCTCAGAACAGCATTTCAATTTCTTTTTCTCTGTGTTGTCTCCTAGCACCCACATTGTCTCTCTGGTGGCTCTGTGTCTGGCATCTGTCTCTGCTCTGAGATGTTCCTGAGTTTTCTTAGCCTGGTAGCCCCACCCACACTTCCTGTCTGCCTTTAGCCAATCAGCTTTTATTAAACCCATAGGTGGGACAAGTATTTATAGGAAACATGAGCAACATAACATAATCCCACTACACAAGAGCATCACCATTTTATAAGCAAGGAAACTAAGGTTCACAAGCTAAGGTGTGTATGGTATGGCATAGTTAGGACTGTGGATGTGACAGAGATGGGTGTTATAACTCAGTTCCTCACAATTGGTTATCAGAGGACTCAGAAGATGGAGAAAGAAAGGTCAAATGTTCAAAGTTATCCTGAGCCATGTTCTTACGGTGGTGAGGAGACAAAACACACACTTTGGAACATCACAATTCTATTTTCAAATTTGAATTTCTGCCTGAGTTAGTGACATGAAGGATGACCTTGTCACATTGCTGGCCAGCCACAGTAAAAAGAATGACAGCTTCCGTTGGCCTGGAGATCATCAGCGACCCCACCAATAGCCCAGTGAGCTGCATCATGAAGCTGGCCTGTTCAGAAAATTAGAAATGCTTACATACATTTTCAACTTGTGTTGGGTTTATTGCAATGTAAGCCACAATGTTAGCTTTTTATTGTATTTCCCCTATGCACCATTACCTGAATGATGGTTCTTCTTTAGGATGCACCTTGGGAAAAGCATACAGCCTCATGCACACATCTCTTGCACTTTTCTGGTTCAGGAAAAATGTGTGGATTAAAGGCAATCCTTAGTAGGCCTTGAGTGTTTCCTCATTAGTTCCTACAAGCACTCTTAAAATCACTTTGAGTGCTATTCAGAAGCCAGGCACTGTTTGAGTGCCAAGAAGCCAGCAGTGGGAAGCAGAGGTACTGTTTCTGCTGAGTGCCAGCTGCTATCACCGTGAGACTGAGAGCCAGACAATAATATAAGCAACATTGTTGCAAACTTCACTGTGTTCTGAGGGTCCAGGAAGTCACTGTGCGGATAGTAACTTCTTTGTTAGCACAGACGCCTCCTCCAAAGCTCAAATTCACTTCTGAAGGGTGATGGGACTAAATGAGGGTGAGCAACAGTACTTTGTGTTTGGAGCCCTCTACTTCCTGTTTCATCAAACAAGCCATATCTTTTTCTTCAGTTCCCGATTTCTCACTGGCATCAATAGGTGTTAACTGGAAAAAAAAAAAAAAGATAATTGCACCTACAATAATCTTTCAGAAATTGCAATTGACTGTCTCAGTAGGGATCTCTTTATGTGCGTTGCTTTCCCTGATTGTTTGGGGCCGTATTGACCTCACAGCATGCAACAGGTCATTGGCTTATTCTCTTTACCCAGCTCCACATCTGTGTTCCACAAATAGCACAAGAGGCGCCTCGTTGCTTTCTGTTAGTCCAGGGGGACCAGGAGCTCTGGGCTGCCTCCAGACACATTCTCTGCACCATGATATGCCGTTTTCTTCAGACTTAGCTCTTATCTCCTTCCTTAAAAGTCAGACAGAACTCTCCCAAGGCCAGCTCAGCAGGTAAGCTTACTGCTAAGTGTGAGTTTGATACCAGGGGATCCCCACAGGTACTCTATAACACACACACACACACACACACACACACACACACACACACACACACACACCTAAACCTCTCAACCGGAGCTGGAGAGATAGCTCCACAGTTAAGAACTCTTGCTGTTCCTATGGGGGACCCAGCTGCAGTTCCCAGCACCCATGTGGTGGTGGAGGCACAGAGGTCCCTGTGCTCACAGATGGGCCCTAGGTGAACCAGGAATGTCACTTCCTGTCTTCTGCCGGAAGGTTGGGAGTGGACCTGATTGACAGACTATAGACCTTTGCACTGTCTGTGTGGCCAGGACTACACTGCATCCTCCCCCTTGAGCGTGTTTCCTCAACCAATGCATAGACTCCATCTTTACAGAAGATGTTACATGCAATTTACAAAGGTTTCCATGTATTTGTGCTTTAAGTGTTGACACACAGGATTGAGTTAATTATCACTGGGAAACTTTTCAACAAATTGTACTGTTCTCACACATACCTAAAATAAACTACTTGGGGTCAGATTCTCATAGTGAACCAGCACTAGCTACTGAGTTGTGTGGAATTGAACGCCTTCTTGATTGACTAGGGTGTTCACAGGGCACCCCTGCCCCAAGCATGCCCATTCCCTACTCCTAACCTCACCCCCTCCAGCCATCTGTAACTCCACTTCCAGGGAATCTGAAGGCTTCTTCTGACCCCTGCAGGGCCACACACACATCCATACACACACATCCATACACACACATCCATACACACACATACATACACACACATACATATACACACATAAATACATGCGCACACATATATACACACGCATACATACACACATGCATACATGCATACACACATACATACACACATACATATACACACATACATGCACACACACATGCACACTCATACATACACACATACATACAGGCAAAATGCTCATGCATGTGATATAAGTCAATTTAAGCAAAACAAAACAAACCCCCTCTGGTATTAGTCAGAGGTAGAAATGCCATGTGAACACACTTTCAGCAGATGAGTCTCTGAGCATCTGGCAGGCCGCCCACGAGGCTTTCATGTCTCCAAAGCTGCACATTCTCCAGTTGCTTTATTGTTCTTGGCAAAGTGACCAGATGCTAAAGGAATTTACCCATTGTCTGGATTAATTCTCAGCTAAGGAACTTCCTACAGAAGTTCCCACCCTCAGTGTCTGGTTGACAATGGTTGGCAATGTGTGGCCCCGAGTAGGAAGCATTGGTGAAACTCCACAGAGGTCAAAGGGTCCAGGCGGAACTTCTCCCAGACAATGGCTATGTGAGACATATTGAGGAACAGCCAGGGAAGCAATGGAGTCTCTCTTAGGAAAAACAGAAGCAAGAAGCTAAGCGGATGGACAGATGGACACTGGAGGGAACCAGAGGGAGCCATTGCTAGGCCCTTGGGAACTCTCAGCAGCCCACACGCGGGAGAGATTCGGCCTGCAGCAAAACCGGTTCAGTCAGAAGGTGCTCGGGCCATAGCCCCCACCTTTCTGTCATATTCTTCCTTTGACACCCCAGTCTACTTCAGGTTTAATGCATCTCTTAGGTGCTAATAACGACATGCTGGCTACATGAGACCAGCCCAGCAGCTCACTGGGACTAAAGGCGGGCTTCCTGCCTTGACAACATTGCTGTACCATGGCAACTCTGTTAGCTTCCTTGTGATCATCTCCCTGAGGCTCATGAGGAAAAGTAACCAGTCCTTGTCACACTCGATGGAGCCCAATAGGTTAAGTCAGAACAGGTCTGATCCTGCTGTGGCAAGCTAACAGCTAGCCTCTGGAGGGGCTGCTGAGATCGATGGCTAACCTGATTAACCCCAAGTTAATGCTTTAAAACTCATGGGATTTGGAAACTAGAAGTTTCTTGGTGTCTTCCTTCCTTTAAAGGAGATCTGACAGAAGTCTTAGGTGTGGCCTACCAGGCCGTGAGAAGGAAGGAAACTAACCAGCAGGCCTGGCCTACTGTGTGCCAGACACTATCATGACATTGTCTTTCACCCCACCACTCTGAAAGATAAGTATCCTTCCTCTGCTGGGGAAATAGAGGCCCACAAGCTGAATGTGCACAAGGACCCCGTGAGCTGTGCCACGGCTGTGTTGGAATGCAAGCTTCCGTGAGTTGGCCTCCCAAGCCCATGTGCTGGCCTTTCATTACCTGAATCACAATGTTGGAGGAGTTAATGTGAGCTTCATCAGTGTTCATGAGCATGTGGGATCTGGAGCCATTGTCTTTATTCTGAATTATCACCTACAGGACATTGACCTTGGAAAACAGCATCAGTCCGAATGACTTCGGATGTCATAACGTGCAAGCAAACACAGTAAGATCACATGATCCAGAGGTGTTCTAAGGAGCAATCAATGATTTACATAACTAGAAGCCAGTGGGAAAGTTCTAGAGCATTTAGGCAGAGCTAACAGGTTCTGTGCCTCGGGAGCTGTCTCTATCTTTCTATCCCTCTCCCCATCACCTTTACATTCTGTTTTCGGACACAAAAAAAATCTTATGCAGCCCAAAATGGCCTTGAATCCATTATGCAGCTAAGGATAACCTGGAACTCTGATGCTCCTGCGTCCATCCCCCTGGTGCTGGGGTGACAGCATGTACCTTCCCCTTTCTCTCTGTAAGTCTGTCTGCGTAGTCTGCTTTTCAGATCACTGGTGAGATGCCTACTATGTGACAGGCACTGAACTAGTTCCAACAGTGAGCAAACTAGGCTAGGACTCTAGCTTCTGGGAGCTACAATCTGATTCATAAGTAAAAAAAAAATAAATGAATGAGTGCACAGTTCAAACTGTGGTTAAAGGTAGACAGGAAATAAAGGTTGCTGAAAGAGGAAATAATAGAGCCTTATGATGGGGTATGCTTAGAAAATTTCTGGAATATTCCATGAAAAATTACTAAGCCTGATGATTTATGGGAAGACACTGAAGAGCAGAGCATGTTATCATGGTACACTTCTCTACTCTTTAGGCTGTTGTTTATCTTTTAAAACAGAACCTCACTAGAGTCTCCATGTTTGCTCCGTAGCCTAGGCTAGATTTGAACTCTCAACCACCCTTTCCCATCATCCCAAGTGCTGATATTATAGTGTACATCACTATTCTTTGCTCATCAAAAAAATATGTATTTTTTGAGATAGGGTTGCACTATATAAATCAGACTGACCCCAAACTCAGAGATCCACCTGCCTCTGCCTCCCAAGTGCTGGAATCCCCTTTAGAAAAGATGTCTTGTAGTCAGTGTTGGCCTCAAATTCCCTATGAAGCAGGAGCTGACTTTGAATTTCTTTTTTTTTTAAAGATTTATTTATTTATTATATATACAGTGTACAGAAGAGGGCACCAGATGTCATCACAGATGGTTGCGAGCCACCATGTAGTTGCTGGGAATTGAACTCAGGACCTCTGGAAGAACAGACAGTGCTCTTAACTTCTGAGCCATCTCTCCAGCCCCTGACTTTGAATTTCTGATCCTCTTGCCTTCACCTCCCAAGTGCTGAGATCATAGGGGTGCACTACCACATCCAAGTCATGTATTGCTTTCATAACTAAGACCACTAATTCTACAGGGGAAAAACTCAGTATCCAGAAAATCCCAATTTCAGTCTTGTTTTTCTTTGTCATCTGCAAAGAAATGCTGTGTATAGCCCATGTTAGATCCAGACATTGTACAGCCCATGTTAGATCCAGACATTGTACAGCCCATGTTAGATCCAGACATTGTACAGCCCATGTTAGATCCAGACATTGTACAGCCCAAGTTAGATCCAGACATTGTGCAGCCCATGTTAGATCCAGACACTGTACAGCCCATGTTAGATCCAGACATTGTACAGCCATGTTAGATCCAGACATTGTATAGCCCATGTTAGATCCAGACATTGTACACCCATGTTAGATCCAGACATTGTACAGCCCATGTTAGATCCAGACATTGTACACCCATGTTAGATCCAGACATTGTACAGCCCATGTTAGATCCAGGCATTGTACAGCCCATGTTAGATCCAGACATTGTACAGCCCATGTTAGATCCAGACATTGTAC
>PVIH01012892.1:36863-61313 GCA_004025045.1 Sigmodon hispidus
CATTGTACAGCCCATGTTAGATCCAGACATTGTACAGCCCATGTTAGATCCAGACATTGTACAGCCCATGTTAGATCCAGACATTGTACACCCATGTTAGATCCAGACATTGTACAGCCCATGTTAGATCCAGACATTGTACAGCCCATGTTAGATCCAGGCATTGTACAGCCCATGTTAGATCCAGGTATTGTACAGCCTATGTTAGATCCAGACATTGTACAGCCCATGTTAGATCCAGACATTGTACAGCCCATGTTAGATCCAGACATTGTACAGCCCATGTTAGATCCAGACATTGTACACCCATGTTAGATCCAGACATTGTACAGCCCATGTTAGACCCAGACATTGTACAGCCTATATTGGATACAGACATTGTACAGCCTATATTATATACAGACATTGTATAGCCCATATTATATACAGACATTATCCAGCCTATATTAGATCCAGGCATTGTACAGCCCATGTTAGACACAGGCATATTTGTTGCGTCTAAGTTAAGCCAAGAACATCTCTATTTCCTTTTGGGGTGAAACTGAGAAAAGGCTGAGCAAATCTTGCTACAATCTTGAGTCCCGACAAAGCCTCCAAGCTGTCCTTACCCACCACAGGCAATGAGCCAGATCACTGACTTCTGAACCTCCAGAGAGACAGGTCCATCTGGGTTGGAGGCTGCCAAGAAGTTATCACAGTCTATCTGGCTACCCTTGAGAATGGCAGCTAGCAAATGAATCTTAATTAAAGAGGTCGTGTCAAGGGGACTCAAAGCTATGAGTCACAGGGTTCCAGACCTACAGAAATGAAAATGAGACAAGAATAAAAAAAAAAGCTGTCAATATGGGTGAGAAGTGGGAGATAGCTCATTACTGGGAGTTAATGGGGACAGAGCTCACAAAACAAGAATATTAGAAATGAAAGGAGATTGGATAACAGGTGGCTGTGAAGGAAAAGGTGACAAATAGGTTTCTCTCAGCATCAAACAGAAGTGTGAGGTTTTTTAAAAAGCCAGTAATTGCAATATAGACACTTATTTTTCCTTGCCATTACGAGGGGGTAGGATAACAGTCAGAAAGGTTTGACTGGCTGAAAAGCCACATCAGAGGGAGTAAATGTATTCCTACAGAGGAGTCCTAAGGGACAAAGGGGTTTAACTGTTCTGTATGTCTCCTAGCCTTATCAAAGAAGGGAAAATTGAATATATCTGACATTATAATTTCCCCTTTTCCACTCATTGGGCTTAGATCTTTAATTACTTTTAGAAAAGGAAAGGTTGATTTGGGTTCAAAATTAGAAGGAATTCTTTAGCTCACAGTTTGTCGGAGCTCCGGGTGGCTGGTCATACCGTGTCCACAGTCTGAAATAGGGAACAGGTAGAATTAAAGCTGAGCTCTAAAATCTCGACTTCTCCCAGGAGGCTGCACCTCCTAAAAGTTCAAGAACATCCAGAACAGCATGTCTAGCTGGGGATCAAACCTTTGAGCCTAAAAAGGATAGACAAAGTAGACTCTAAACTTTCTAAGCTGTAGTTAGATTTCAGTGTTACCAATCTGGATGACCTCACAGGTGTAAAAGGTGGCTGCCTTTGGGTTGATATCCTAGTCTTCAATATCCTTTTTAAAACTTGCACAAAAATGTCCTTTTGTGGGCTGGTGGGGTGGCTTCAGTGAGTAAGGACACTCACTCTCAAGCCTCATCTGACCTTCTACATCCAGAACCTACATAGCAGGAGAGGACCAACTTCCACAAGCTGTCCACACGTGTGGTGTATCGTGAGTACACACCCTTGACCCCCCCACACACAAATGCATGAATAAATAATAGTGTAAGTTGGAGGTGAGGGAAAAGTAGTCAATCCTAATTTGTTTGCTAAATTTAATGCAGTAGTTATCTGAAAATGGATGTGTCATTGCTGGGAAATTCCTATGTTTCTTATTGGATCAAAACCCTTTTGTGTCCATTATACACAAGCTCATCTATTTAGAATAACTTTTGCATAGATGCTGCAATAGCCAACAGTTTTGACAGAGTAAATAAGATGACAATCGGTGTGTTTGCTGTGATTTTTCAAGAGAAATTAATGATAATAACTACCATTGGAGTGACTGGTCTGCTAGGACCTGAGGAGGTTTCCAGACCATGGCACTTATAATTTTAAAATGGGTTATTTATGAGCAAACCAGAAGTTGGTCCCCTTATTGTAAGCAACACATTTAAGCTTCTCAAACATCTGGGAAGCAGACATTGTTTCCTTGTTTCTCAGGTAAAGAACTGAGATTCAAGCTAACGAAACATATTGTGCAACTCCAACTGGTGGTAAAAGCCTGTGCTAAGGCCCAAATGATGAGACCTGTGCTGTGCATTCTATGTGTTGTTCTACAGACTGTGGTGTGTGTCCTATGTGTGCATTCTACAGTCTGTGGTGTGTGTCCTGTGTATGCATTCTACAGACTGTGGTGTGTGTCCTGTGTGTGCATGCTACAGACTGTGTTGTGTGTCCTGTGTGTGCATTCTACAGACTGTGGTGTGTGTCCAGTGTGTGTATTCTACAGACTGTGGTGTGTGTCCTGTGTGCATTCTACAGACTGTGGTGTGTTCTGTGTGTGCATTCTATAGACTGTGGTGTGTGTTCTGTGCACATTCTACAGATTGTGGTGTGTGTCCTGTGTGTGCATTCTACAGACTGTGGTGTGTGTCCTGTGTGTGCATTCTACAGACTGTGGTGTGTGTCCTGTGTGTGCATTCTACAGACTGTGGTGTGTGTCCTGTGTGTGCATTCTACAGACTGTGGTGTGTGTTCTGTGCGCATTCTACAGATTGTGGTGTGTTCTGTGTGTGCATTCTATAGACTGATGGTG
The DNA here is from genome assembly GCA_004025045.1 of Sigmodon hispidus. Classification (NCBI taxonomy): domain Eukaryota; kingdom Metazoa; phylum Chordata; class Mammalia; order Rodentia; family Cricetidae; genus Sigmodon; species Sigmodon hispidus. The sequence continues at coordinate 39,725 of PVIH01012892.1, forward strand.
TATTCATTTAAGAAACTGCCTCACTGAACTCAGAATTTGGTCATATGCACTCCGTAGCTGCTGTGAGAAGAACCATTTTGTACTCTTTAACTCTTTTCTCTAGCTTAGAAATTATGAATTATCCAAAATCCCGAATTTTTCCTTAGAGTTTTAAAACTTAAAATTTGTCTGAAATAGGGCCAGGGGGATGCCTAGGTGGCTAAAGTGCAAGTCTGAGGACCGGAGACCAGATCCCAGCCCCCATATAAAAGGCTGACATGGCAGCTGGGGCTTGTGACCTCAGAGCTTGGGGTGGGGAACAGAAAGAGACAAGTGAACCCTCAGGGCTTGCTGGTCAAACCAGCTAAAATAGTGAGCCCTAGCTCCTGTGAAAGAGCCTGCCTAAAAAATAGGATGGAAACGAATGGAAAAAGACATTCAAAGCTGATCTGTGGTCTCCACCATTAGGCACTTACTCATGCACCCATGCATGTACACACACACACACACACACACACACACACACACACACACACACACACACACACACATACACACAGAGAAATAAATGACTGAAATAGAACAGGGCATTTACTTTCTGTGAATAATCTATCCTCAACCTTTGTGAATTATACAATTCTCAACTAGGCTCTCTTGCCTCCCACAAATTTGAAAGAAATGCTTCTGTCAGTCTGGCTCATTTCAAATACGGCCTCTGACCCCTATTCCCTGATGACAGAGTGGGCCTCACCACCACCAGGCCTTTTGGGGGACACAATCTCATTGTCTCATTTTGTTTCCTCTTTGCTGGCTGTCCCATGTCCCCCAGCTGCAGCCAGCTGGCCAGCAGATAGTCCTTAGGGAAATCAGTGACATAAGCCTGTGGACATGACTTGCTGGGTCATTTTATGCTCACTGCCATTTCCAAGAATCTACTCCTTTAATTAACATTATTTTCACTTTGTGAGAAGGGGGGATGGGAACATGCTGAAGAACCCACAGTTTAGTTATTGCTCTTATATTTAAAGTTAATTCTGGGCTTTTATTGGGGGGGGGCCTGTCTTCACTTCAAACTATACAATTCTATGTTTTGAGGTTCCTCTTTATTTTATAGCAGACAATATACCATGTGTTACCTTATTTAATGCTTATAAAATTATATGAGGTAGATAATATTCCCACTTCACAGATGAGAAAGTTTCATGCTGGTGAACTTAGAAATGCTGGCCCCATGGAGCTGCATAGCTTGTGTGTGAACCAAAATCTGACTCTAAAGCTCAAAAAACGTAACCACCCTTACTCTAAGACCAACTGTGAGAAGGTTTTCTTCATTTAATTCCTTCATTCACTCATGTTTTATGAACACACCTTGTACCAGGCCCTGTTCTAGCTCTGGTTTAGAGAGTCAAGAGAGAAACCTCAGAGAATAACCATGGATGGATGTATCAAGGTGTCACATGTTACCTCCATTAGCGTGTGCATTTTTTGTGCTTTTATGAAGCACTGAAATTTTTAATTAACAAAAACATCTGAAGAGGGCCTTATGTATATGAGCCCTCATAAGTCATTTCCTTGCTTGTTTGTGTGTTTATAATCAGCTCAAAACGTTAATGCAAATGGAATGAACTTTGGATATTTACCAGGAACTGAACTCACTGTTTTCAACTTTTTAACAGGCTAAAAGGGATGTCAAGAGAATGTCTGCAAAAGAGGTCACTATTAATGTTACAGAGAATATCCGACAGATGGACAAAAGTAAACGAATCACAAAGAACTGCATCAATTAGCGATGCCTGGATGTAGGAGCAGATAAACTTCTTTGTGGAGTCCAGACAAAGAGTCTTGAAGAAGTGGGTGTTGCTTGCTAAGCATCTGTAGAGATGACTTGACCAAGCAACACATCTGTAGAGATGACTTGACCAAGCAACACACAGCCTCCCGAGCTGTGAGGACCTTCTCAGCTTCCTGTTTATCACATATAAAAATATGTATGGAAAAGTTCTGAAATATGTTCCCAGACTGCCAAAATGTGGTTTGTTTTTTTCCCTTTGCAGCTTCTGCAGCATGGTCTGCCATCGCCATGGTGAGATTCCTGGGTCTGTGAATGACATAGAAATGCAGGGATAGTGGATTTCTGGGGGCAAGGATTGTACATGTGTGGTCTTAAAAGGAGCCTCTCCACTTCTTTCTTTCTAAAAAGAGCTGTCACAAAATTTACCGTTTTCACTTCAGAGCTGGTTCTAAACTCAGAAATCTAAGAACCAGAGAAACAGAAAAATTCTGAGATAGATGGACTGCAGCTTCACACGCTGACTCCACCAGTGCCCATGGAGTGTCTTTGAGAGGTGTGTGCCACATAGTCACACCTGTCTATCTTCTACCTGGAAAGGCCTCTCAGGCTAGCATTCAGACATTGGCTTCCAAATCAGAATATCACAATATCTGTAGCCATTGCATCCAACCTGCAATACCCTCTGGGACCTAGCTACATGTTGCTTTTTTTTCCTACCTTTCCAGTTCTCTTTTATTCTCATGACCTCCATTTGCAATTGTAATCAAAGAATGGATACCACTCACAGGAGGGAAGTGACCTAGGAATGCATGGTGGAGCATGTGATGTCCCTTTGGCCTTTCTGTGTACAGCCCCAAGGACTGTGTTATTTTGGTATCTGCAAAGTAATTAGTTAGGAAGCCAGAACCTGGTTGATGTGTATTTATCTTGACATCAGGCACTGTGTTGGAAAATAGGCAGCCAGCATGGTAAAATGATGCTTGGAGAGGAGTCTGTTTCTAGCATTTGCAAACACATCTTCCTGCAAACATAGCATGCTATATAGCATAGCATGAGTTTGAGAGGACTGTTAACATGCTTGAGCTTAGGAGAGATATAGTCTAAGTGATAGCAAACTGTTCCAACAAACTCCACATTTAGCAGCAATAGCAGCCTGATGGCATGTTTTTATGATATGATTCAAGAGAATTAACCTCAGCAGACTAAAATGCAGATGCTCATTCCTCTCTAATAATATTATTTCTCCAACAAGTAAAATGGTAGACCGTGTATTTGTCAGTATTAAACATTCACTGCCAACCTTGTACCAGCCATGGTAACAGATGTGGAGGAATTTGGAGTCTGGCCAGTCACAACCTTATCTTCTGACTGTATAGGTGAGCTTGGTACTCAGGAGACTGACTGGGGCCCCATGGCACAGGACCAATCATCATTGCAGTAGAGTCTCACTTTTGGATTAAAGATAGTTTTTTGTCAATCACAGACATAGCTATTTAGAACCTTTGCCATATACACCACAGTTTCCCCAAACTTTTCATCTTGATTTTTTGTCAAAGGGCTTTTAGGGAACTTCATGTTAGACAATTTAACTAATAAAACAAAAGCAAGCCCCGTGACTCCCTGTCCTGTGGCGCTGCTCGCCAGGAGTCCTGCTGCAGTATTGGCGGATCCTGTGAGCTCAAGGGCTTGCTCTCCAGGGCATGTGCGCTGTCTTTTGATGGGCTGCTTCCCAGCTCATGTGCTATTACCACAGGCTAAGGCCAGCTTCTCTTCCCAACTCTGTGTTTGCCTCAGTTCACTGATGCACGCTGTTTGGAATACACCATCTGGAAAAGTTGTCTCTGCATATATAGAAACACTTTCTGACTTTCAGAGAAGAAGGAATTGAAGGGAGGGCCTATGATCTGGCCACATCATTGAAATTTCCATCTGGCAATTTTTAAATGTGTGTTTAAGACAGAAACTGATTCTTACTATCCTGTTGGATAACATTTTCCATTTTGAAATTCGTGTCAATAAAGTCATTAATTTCAAACATATGTGGATTGTTACAGAGACTCTTTTTTTTTTCTTTTTGACTTTCCATTTGTGGTTTTATTTGAGACCTTTGAGAGAGAGAGAGAGAGAGAGAGAGAGAGAGAGAGAGAGAGAGAGAGAGAACAACTTTTTGTGGGTAGGAGACCCAGACAAACAAACAGTATGTCACAGACTGTTGTGTTTTAATCCCTTCTGGGCAACAGACAATAATACCATTGAAGAAACTGGCCTGGGGCTCTGAGACGCAGGACCTATGGGTGGTGGAAGTCCTTCTTCCTGCCCATGCAGCCCCATCTCCATGGGAAATGGCCAGTCAGCTCTAGTGAATCCCCAAAGATCTGAGTCAGTGAAAGATTGAACATCTAAGCAACATGTCTGAAATGAGAGGTCAAGGCCAAAGGCACAAGCCCCTGACACAGGCTTTGGTGGCCTCCAAAGCTTCTGTGTGCTTTCTGTTGGGGTGGTTAGGATGATTAGCACAGGCAGGGCTGGCTACTGGACTGGTCAGGAGCATCTGAACCTCCAGAACTCTTCACTGGAAACTTAAATCTGTATGCACAGTTGTATAGATTTTTTTTTTACAAAGAAGTTTTACATAAGTGATTTCTGTGATTCCTTCAAACGACCTCGTAAACTGGGTGAATTGGGTAAGGAGGATGCAATTATCTCCAACTTACACTTAGAGAGGCATTTACATCTTTTCGGCCAGGAGTTGGTGGGCTAGGATACCAGACAGGAAAGCCATGGTCCGGTCAGTGCTTTCTCCACCGTTCCTTGTACCTGTCTCAATGGCCAGCATAGCTAAAAGACTCCGCCATTTAGAGGGGGAGCAGTCATGTACCCTGAAACTGAGCCCAAACCAAGCTTATGAGGACAAGGGGTGATTGGCCGGAGCTCACCTTAGCCTTCTAGGCAGTCAGGGTGAGCCTGACTTGGTATGAGAAGTCACTCTGGGTTAAGGTCAAAACAAGCTCAGGGAAGACAGAAAAAAACTGGACTCCTTGTAATAACTGTCTAATACATATACATAATATATTATACATAATAAAGAGTAGGAGGTGAGGGCTACTTAGGTTGCTGCTGACACTGAACTCATGGGATGTGGAGGTGTAGACTGCTCTCCAGCCACCCATTTCCATAGTATGGCCTGCACCCAGATCTAATTGTGTTGTGTCAAAAATCTATGAACCTCCCTTTGTGGCCATCCCCCAGTGTCACAGAAATACCTGCCCTCCATATCTGTTCCTCTAAGCAGGGGTCCCAAGGAGGAACTCTCCTGCAGAAATCAGATAAAAGGCATGGCTTATTCAGTTGTCATGCTGTAAAAGCGCTGGGATTCCATGTACATAGCTGCAGCAGAAACCCCTTATTGAGAACCCCATGTACATTCTTTCCTCAGCTAGATGGCTGTTTATTTAAAATAAAGATTGCACTTGTGAGTCTGCAGTCTTCCTGCTGCTTACAATGTGGAGGTAAAAGCTGGAGCAGCATTGGTCCCCTGGGCTGCCAAGCTGGGCCACACATTAGAAGTCTCCTGAGATCCTGATTCCATGTTGCCTACCCATCCCTGAACTGTACATATTTGACCATGTGCATTTGCTTCATTGAATCCATTCTCTCAGGTCATAATTCATCAGCGAAACTAATTTAAATTGGTATAGAAACTTTCATCTTCTCTTGAATGGGAAGGTCTGTCTCTGGGCCCCTTGACACCATGTTTCTAGACCTCATGTCTACATGGGCTAGAACTGCTGACTCTAGGTGTTGAGATTCCCAGCACTCATGTGACTTACACATAGTACCTCTGCATTTGTCACTTGGCTGAGGTGTGTGACTTTGCACCCCACCCCAATCTGTGTCCCCAAACACCTGGTTTTCTTGTTCTTTTCAGGGCTGTTCAAACATCAATTGTCCTCACATGACATCCACTGGGAAGCAGCTAATTCTGGGAAATTTCCTGAGGAGGTAAATTGTGAATAAGACCCCACAGCTAAAATTATGCATTTATTCACTTTCGTATGCTATAGCTATCTTTATTAAAAATCTTCAATGAGCCAGAAATAAAAAATATTGCAATCATTCACTGATGTATTTATTTATTGTTTCTGTCTGTTTTACTACATTAGCTTGACAGGGTCCAGGTTCATATCTGTTTTATTTCTGATTTCAAGCACACTGAAACTTTTCAATAAGTATAAACCACATTTTGATTTTGATCTCATTTTACCCTCCACCCTCTTGGATCCCTTTTCCACCTCTGAAGACCTCTTCTTCACAACTAGGCTCCTCCAAGTTTCTCACTGAAATATTATTTTAGTGAGATTCTTTGTACAGCATTTCCCAGGACCTGTCTCTGGTGATAAGAAGGTTCCTTGCATTTGTGTAGAGAAGACAGTTTCTCTAGGGTTTATCTCTGGCCCCCAGGAGGAAAAATAACCAGAGCTTTCCTGAGAACATTTTCTAAAGTGTCCTTAGCTTCAAATAACCCTTATGCCACAGTAACTAACATTTTTGTGGTTGTATGCTCCATAACTCTTTGGTGACATTTTGACTAATTTATTAAAATGGGAAATGTATACACTCTTTCAACAATTCCATTTTGAACTTTATGTGTTACAGACTGACCTGTATATCCTCCAAACTCACATGCTGAAGTCTTAAACCCTTGTGTACATACACACTGTGGCTATATTTGGAGATGGGTATTTAAGGTGGCAACTAAGACAAAATGAGGTTATCCACATGGGCCCTAATCTAATGTAACCTCAGGATGTCTACAAAGCAGAGATTAGGATGATGCACAGACACACAGAAAGGGAAGCCCCAGTGAGGTACCAGAGGAAGATGTCCGCATATACACAGAAGAGAAAGAACTCAGAAGTAAGCATCTTGCCTATTCCTTGGTCTCCAACATTAAGACTCCCAGTTAGGGTGGGAGCCATCAGGTGAGCCAAGATGGGTGCGCACAAATACATCCAGGAGCTGGAAGTAGAAGCAGTCGGATGTGATGTGCTTTCTTCTGAGGGTCCGTTGCTGGCAGTATTGCCAGCTCTGGGTGCTTCACAGGGCTGTGCACCCCACTCGGCCCGATAATACATGGAGGCTGGGATATAAGACCAAGGAAGGTTATGTCATATACAGGATTCGTGTGGCCAAAACGCAGGGTTCCTAAGGGTGCAACTTACTGCAAGCCTGTCCATCATGGTGTTAACTAGCTCAAGTTTGCCCGAAGCCTTCAGTCTGTTGCTGAGGAGAGAGCTGGACGCCATTGTGGGGCTCTGAGAGTCCTGAATTCTTACTGGGTTGGCAAAGATTCCACATATAAATTTTTTGAGGTTATCTTCATTGATCTATTCCATAAAGCTATTGAAGGACCCTGAGTTCAAAGGACCACCCAGGCATTCGGTTCAAATACTCAGCAGAACATCCCCTATGAGAAAAACAAACTAAATGGCCATAATCAACTCAAGTTACCATTAGGACATGATGGTTGAACCTGTGGTAAAAGTACCAGACATTCTAAGCAGAATAAAGCTGAGCCCAAAACCTGGTTGTAAAGAGATAAAACCCTTAAGAGCTCTCGGAGAAGCCCCCAGCTGTGTAATCAATCTTGTGATTATAGTGTAACCTTTAGGTGATTGATCATGTATTGCTCTGGTTGCTATAGTAGTTTTGTGATTTTAGCCTTTAAAAGGGATGTGGGTTCGTTAATCGGGGCTACTCTCTCGCTCTCGAGAAGAGGAGTAGCCCTCCTGTACAGACGAATAAATCCTCTTGCTATTTGCAGCAACTGCCTTGAGTCTGGGTTCTTGGGGCTCCCCTTCCCATGAGGATAGTATCCTGAGTCTGGGGTCTATCACTATCAGAAGAAACCCTGACACTCAGTGGATCACCAAACCAGTTCATAAGCATAGAGAGATGCTTGGGCTGACAACTGCTGGCTGCCAGAGTCAGTGGCCTTGGAAAGGGCCACAAGTTCCACTACGGGATTGGTGACTCTTGCCGTGCAGCCTAGAGAAGACGCAATACTCGGCAGCTCCACCATTACCGCGAATACACGTAATATTTGTAAAATTCACGCCTAATAAACAATTTAGGACCATCAAAAGAAAGAAAAGACTCCCAGTTAGGAGAAAACCAGTGTCTGTGAAGTCACCAAGGCTAGGAAGTTTGTGATGACATCCCTAGCACACTAACACCCTGGAGAAATCCTTAGATATTTTCATAAGCTGGGTGTGTGGGCCACTGCTCAGCCTTCTGGAATATGGCTTCAAAGGAATAAAGGTAGCCAGACAGGAGAACACAGTTCCTCAGGAAACACTGCTACATCTGCTCTCCTTTATCCCCATGAGTGCTCCCCAGTGTCCCTCCAGCCCGGCTGCTTGCCTCCCGTGGCTGCAGAACTAACCTCCTCTTACTGCTTTTAGGGCATGAATTGCCAGAACATTGTTGCAACTGATGCTCATCCATTTCCTTCTCCCCGTCCCAGAATTCCTCAGTGAATGACTGATTCTGGAAGTCACTTCGCTTTGGGTGGGTAATGCTAAGATATGTGTTTTGTATGAGGTCCTAGAATTTTCCCTGATGTATTAACTCCAATTACCCAGCAGGTAGCTAGTCTAATAACATAGTTCTTTATTGCATGCTTCCCTGATTGGTCTCCGGGGAAGCTATGCTGCTGTAGTTGCAGGCTCCAATATGAACACCATTCTTTCTCCTGTCTCTTTTATTATCACACCCCAAAACCATATATTTCAAAGACTTGTTTTTCCTCCATTTCCTCCTGACCATGCTTAGAATTTCAGAAAAGACCTCAGTTGTCAGTGTGCATATGATTTCCTAATCTCTAATGTTTTGCACCACAACGAGTTGATTTTATGGGGAAAAAAAAAAACCCACAAAACCCAAAACCAAACAAGTAAGCATTCATTTTTACTTCAAAGATAATAAGAAATGCCCTGGAAAAAAATGCCCCTAAAAACACATTGGCAGTAGTAGCTACCTGAGTTCATAAGACAGGTAGGTAGGAGAAATGAGTTTATAGGACATTAGAAGCAGTAAGACCTGAGGAAATAAGTGAATATTGTGTCTAAGAGCACCTGATGCTAAAACAAGGCAAAACAGCAGTGGCAATGGAAAACCACTTGCTAAGCTAGACAATTGCACCCAGATGCTGCAATCCATACTACAGATTAGCGCTCAATCAGACTCATGACTGACAACATCTAATAATGGCTTATACTTGCTTTTGACAAATCTATTTGCCCTTTGAGCTTGTTCTACCCATGAAACCTCTTTACATGAATATAGGTACTACACAGTATCTTCTATAAAGACTCCATAGCAATCTCAGGTAAAGAAATGAGTCCAGGGAGAATAACCATACTGTGAGATGGTCCAGACCCAGAGCTCATTGCCCTCAAAGAAGAAGACATGTTTGTGTTCATGAACCCAACTAAAATTCTTTAAGCGAACACTTCAGGAATCGTGGTGCCTGGCGTGTGACTGCTAGTTATGCTTAGTAGTTATCTGGAATATGAGCAAACGCATCCATTGTCCTTGAGTGGTTAGATGTGTGTGGAGGTGGCCCTACATCCATTTCATTGTTTTCCATTTCTTCTTCAAGTTTCCGCCATCTGATCCTGCCGTTCTGACAGAAACTTCTCTAGTGTCAACAACAGGGTCAGCAATACTCAAGTGTCAAGGCCAGCAGTATGACCAGCTCCTCAGCTTGCTTGGCCTCTCTGCTCAGTTTCTTCTTGGCCTTCACGAACTTTCTCCTGTTTGGGTCATTCTAACTTTTCTCATTCTATCGCTTGTCACTTTCTGTCCTAGTCACAGCTCTAATGCTCTGCAGACACCATGACCACAGCAACTTTCATAAAGGAAAATGGTTAACTGATGCTGGCTTACAGTTTTAGGGGTTTGGTCCATCATCGTTATATCAGGATGCAGGCAGACATGGTGCTGGGGAAGGAGCTGAGTGTTCTACATCTGTATCCATAGGTCACAGGAAGAAAATAAAACACTCTAGGATTTGGCGTGAACTTTAAGACCCCAAAGCCCACTTCTAGTGACATTCTTCCTTCAAAAACTCCACACCTACTCCAATAAGTCCACACCTCCTAATAGTACCACTCCCTGGTGACCAAGCTTCAAACACACAAGTCTATGGGGGCCACCTATTCAGTTCCCCACACTCTCCCTTTGCCAAATCCCATTTGTACCTTTTCCTGGAGTCTTGGTAATCCTCAGGGTTTCCTCTTCAGCATTCCCTCCTTAGATTCTACCCATATTTAATATATTTCTATTTTATTTAGTTTTTGTCTCTGAACAATTTTATCTGATCCCATGGCCTGAGTGATTTACACCCCAGGTCTACTCCGTATCCTAGGTTCCTGTGCCATGGATCTGGAAAACCACCATCATTTGGATGGCCTGTGGGCAGGGAAATCTCAGTCCTGAGTGCTAAGCAAGGCCACATTTCCCAGCTTCTCTTGCACTCACCACCATATAATACAGAGTTTTTAACTTATTTCAAATTGTTCCCACAACCATTACCACTGGGAGACCATAAAAGACAACACGAGAAGGGATTTATGCTTTATTATCTGGGAAATGTAGAAGTAATAAAGGATCGGGTGCAATTTCTCCATGGATCTCCTGGGTTTAACTAAGCAATGTCTAGGTATTTATTGCCAGAATACATTTTTCCAGCTTCACTTTCACAGATCAATGTTCTCTTGGTAGGATTCCATTTGATATGTGAAGGAATAGGCAGGGAATGTAGCCAAGTGGATAGAGTTGTTACCCAGCATGCACAGGCCCTGTTCTCCATCTCTACATGAATCAAGCTCTCCAGAGGATCAGAAGTTCAAGGTCATCCTCAGCTACACAGCAAATTCAAGGCTAGTTTAGGATATTGGAACCCTGTATTTAACAACAACAAAATTGTGGGAGCTGGAGAGACTGAACATTTGGGAAGGTGGCTGCTTTGCAAGCAGGAGACTCTGAGTTCCACACCCAGCACCCACCAGCTGGCTCTGGTGCCTGGGCTTGTAATTCCAGTGCGGAGGAGGCAAAATGGGCAGATCCCTGGGAATTGCTGATCAGACAACCTGCCATGACTGCTAAGCCCCAGGTCAGTGAGATGGAGATATGGCTCAGCACTGGCTGCTCTTTCAGAGGACCTGAGTTTGATTCCCAGCACCACACAGCAGTACACAGTCTGTAAACTCCATTCCCAGCAGATCCAACACCCTCCTCTGGCCTTCAGGGATATCAGGTAGCACAGACAAATCATCCATGGCATTAAAATGAACAAATAATCTTTTGGAAAAAAGAAAGTGGCTCCTGAGCAATGAACCTGAAGTTGAACTCTGTCTCTCTCTCTCTCTTTCTCTCTCTCTCTCTCTCTCTCTCTCTCTCTCTCTCACACACACACACACACACACACACACACACACACACACACACTCAAACCTTACACATCTAAGTGTGTTTGAAAAACAAGTTTGCCCTTTGATCTAAATATCCTGTTGTTCTTTCTGTGGCAATATCATGCTGAGAAGAGAGCTCAACTTTGTTTGCCTTTAAAATTGTATTTAATTATGCAAAGGTTATCTCCTTATGTTCTAACAGACAAAGTGACTGTTGGATGACCTGGGAAGCAAAGAGAGGTAGCCAGAGGGCCTGTAAAAACAGAGATAACACAAGCGTCACCTACAGAAGACAGATCCAAGCTTGAAGTCTCCAGCTGTGTGTCCTGGGGCACATTATGGAATTTCTGAGACTCACTTCCCTTCAGTGAAATAACATCATCTGTTTGAAGGTGTCTTGTGAGGATTAAAGAAGATAACAAATGTAGATAATGTGGCTTCTGCTACAGGATAATCATCGCTCTGCCTGTCAGGTACCATTTTAGGTGCCTTGCACACTCTATCTCTGATCTATCAACCAGCCCTGCCCAGTTGGTAAGCCTTACCAACTCCACTTCACAAGAAAAAACAAACTGAAAGACTGGTAGCCACCCTGTGAGGAAGCCACGGAGCTGGGGTTTGAACCTATGTCTGTAGAAACCCATGGTCTGTCTGTAAGGCCTGTCTGCCTTGGGGAAAGTGACGTCACAGCTCTTTTGTATGTATTTCCCTTACCGCACTTGCTAATCAGAGAGGAAGCATGGCAGCCACGGGCCAAGCCTGCAGAGTCTTACCTTTGTTTCTCTTGACTCTGCTCAGCACCAGAGCCCAGCAGTGCCTCGGTGTTAGTCTTCCAACAGTAATACTGATAAATTTCGGGGGCGGGGAGACCAAAGGTACGTTGTGAAGCTAAGCCTTATGGAGCTGTCCGTGTCCCAGAGAAAGTGGAAGCCTGAGTGAGGTGGGTCCCCCGAGGAGAAATGAAATGCCAGACTACAGTAAAAGCTACTTAGAGGATGAGGCAGGAGGATCACTTCAGTTGAGCCTGGGCAACCTGAGACTATCCCAGCCAAACCAGTCACCAGGAGGACATCTTGAATCAGGCTCTGGGGTTTGAAGGAGCCTTACCACCTTGCTTTGTGACCATGTGTAAATTGTTTTAGCTCTCTGTGTTCCTGTTTACCTGTGTATATGGTGGGGCTCACAGTACCTCCTGGTGTGAGGACTTAGGGTACAAATAAAGTACTTAGTGTTATGTTTGATAAAATGATTGAGAGCAGATGGACGGGTGGTGCAGAGTGATGCACAGGGCTGAGGGAAATAAATACACAGGCTGTCACATGCACAGACTTTACAGGAGAGGGGGCATCAGGGGTGAGCATGACCTTCAGCAGGGGAAGGGAAGAGAGGAAATGAGGGGGGCATGAAAGTGAATGGTTTTCTTAAGGAATGCTTGGCATCAGGGCTCTGGGAAGGCCGGGCTTTTGCTATTGGCCAGGGCTCCAGAAAGTGGGTCAGAATATTCTTCCCTTTTTGATTTTATAAAAAGGTGAGTTATTGATGGCAAGTCAGGGAGGGGGATGAGGGTGCAGAATTTTTTTATTCTCCAGACTGCTTTCTGCAAATTTGGGACAAAGTACAGGGATCGGGGTCATGCCCAGCAGGAGGTGTGAGTGAAGAGGCATTCATCCTGGAGACCTCAGGCATCTGTCCCTTGAGGGAACTGAGAAGGTAGGAGGAAAAATAGATTAACAGTGGCCCTATGAGGGAGCTGGCCATGGACAGAGTGATAACTGTCATAAAGAATGGAGTGGAAAAGTGTCCTCATTGTACAGAAGAGGTAAGAGGGAATGAGAGGGACATATGAGCAGATGTGCCCTCCATTGGGACAGCCTGGGAAACCAAGATGCTGGGTGGGTGCCCACCTGAGTCTGGAGAGGTGGCACCAGCGGTGAAGTCTCAGGAGCTTGTTGAGGTGGCCCATTGGATAGAGGGATGGCGTGTCCTAGGAACTGGAGCCATGACGTCTGCTGTGGGATGGAGGGATGGTGTGTTCTAGGAACTGGAGCCATGACGTCTGCTGTGGGATGGAGGGATGTTGTGTCCTAGGAACTGGAGCCATGACGTCTGCTGTGGGATGGAGGGATGGCATGTCCTAGGAACTGGAGCCATCACATCTGCTGTTTCCCTGTTGTCTGGCAGGAGGTTGGGCCTGTGTAGGAACCTGCAAATATCTGGAAAACAGCTAGAACACATTTACATTTGGTGTGTCATAGCCAAAGTCATGGCCTTAAGTTAAAGGTATGAATATTTTTTCCCAGCACATAGCCCAACGAAACACATCTTTAAATCTGTAACCAAAAGATATTTACTGAATGAAAGTGGTTGAGTGAGTGAAGGAAGAAGAGATGTTTTTTTGTTTTTTTTTTTTAAGATTTATTTATCATGTATACAGTATACAGAAGAGGGTACCAGATGTCATCATAGATGGTTGTGAGCCACCATGTGGTTGCTGGGAATTGAACTCAGGACCTCAGGAAGGACAGTCAGTGCTCTTAACCTCTGAGCCATCTCTCCAGTCCCCAGAGAGAGGGTTTTTAGGCCCTCTCTAATGTTAAATTCTGGCAGCAAGATGAACTGTGTCTCTACTTGGTATTAGCTCTAAGAGAATAAGGACTGTGACTTTTATATAGAGATCTGAGAAAGCAAGTGAAGCAAAGCCTAGTTGTCTGTCAGATGGCATCAAACATCTAAGAAGAATAAATCTTACCTGAGTTAGCAATGGAAAGTGACTTGCTGGCCACCTGGGCATCAACCTCTCCACGGTTGTTGAGTGCAGAGATCTCAGAACAAGACAATCTTCGGCTGCCAGGTCAGAAAATCTGACAGTTGTGGTGTAGGAACCCATGGGGAGAAACAGTCTACCTTGTCTAGGCAAGAGTGAGGCAACGGATTCCCAAGGTCCTGTTGTCACCATATGAAGGAGCCTGGACAGCAGTTGAGGTGAAAGGCAGCTTTTATATAAGGGCTGGTGTTGCCATTCTGGAAGAAGTTCTGGGTGGAGGTTCTTCTTTCCTGTTGTTCTTCTCAGAGGTACAAGATACTTCTTAGGAGCCAGCATGTCTATCTATTACTAAAATCTTTTTAAAGTATTTTTTTTATTTAAAAAGTTTTTTTCCCATACCCACCATTGACCCCCTCCCTCCCCTCCTAGTCTTCCCTCAGCCTCTCCCTCCATTCCTCCGGGAGAGCAAAGAATTCCAAGGTGAGTCAGTTCTGTCTGGAATACCCAGGTGAGGTAGGACCAAGTCTCTCATCTCACTATCAAGGCTGAGCAAGGTGTTCCTCTGTAGAGAATGGGCTCCGAGATGTCAATTCACGCACAGGAATATAGTCTGGTCTTACTGCAAGAGGCTCCACAAACTGCCCACGCCATTTGACTGTCGTCTACATTTGGACGGTTTGTTTCCTTTCCATGAAGGTTCCTCGGTGGTTATTTCAGAGTCAGTGAGCTCCTGATAGCTTGAGTCAGTCATCTCTGTGGGTCTCCTCCTCATGATCGTGATCCCTTTGCTCATATACTCTCTCCTCCCTCTCTTCAGCTGGACTGGGAGCTTGACCTGGTGTTTAGCTATGGATCTTCTCTGCTCCTACCTCCATCAGTTGCTGAATGAAGGTTTTATAATGACAATTAGGGTGGTCATTCATTTGCTTATAGGGGAAGTCCTGTTTAGGCACCCCTCCACTATTGCTTGGAGTCCTAGCCAGGGACATCTTCTGGGTTCTTGGATGTTTCCATAGCACCAAGTTTCTCTCCAACCCCACAATTGCTCTCTCTATCAAAATATCTATTTCTTTGTCCTCCCTCTCTGAGGACACCAGAGGGTACCAGATGTCATCATAGATGGTTGTGAGCCACTCAACCATCTCATTCTCTCTTCCCACCTCCCCATGCTCACTCCCCCATATGATCTCAATTTACTCAGCAGACCTTCTCTGTTTTCCCTTCCCAGGGAGATCCATGGATGTTTCTCTTAAGTCCCTCCTGTTACATAGCTGCTCAGGGTTTGTGATTTGTAGCTTGGTTATCCTTTGCTTTATGTCTAAAATTCACTTATGAGTGAGTATATACCATGTCTATCTTTCTGGGTCTGTGTTACCTCACTCAGGATCATACTCTGCAGATCCATCCATTTGCCTACAAATTTCAGGATGTCATTTTTTCCTGCTAAGTAGTATTCCTTTGTGTAAAAGTACCACAATTTTTTTTAATTCATTCTTCAGGTGAGAGGCATCTAGGTTGATTCCAGTTTCTGGCTATTACAAAGAATGCTGCTATGAACATAGTTGAGCTAATGCCCTCGGAGTAACAATGTGTATTCTTTGGGTATATGCCCAATAGTGGTATTGCTGGGTCATTGGGGAGATTGATTCCCAGTTTTCTGAGGAGCCACCACACTGTATTCCAGAGTGGCTAAGCAAGCTTACACTCCCACCAGCAATGAAGGAGTGTTCCCCTCATTCCGCAACCTATCCAGCATAGGCTGTCCTCTGTGTTTTTGATTTTAGCCATTCTGATAGATGTAAGATGACATTTCAGAGTTGTTTTGATTTGCATTTCTCTGATGGGAAGGATGTTGCACAACTTTGTAAGTGTCTTCCGGCCATTTTGAATTCTTCTGTTGAGAAGTCTCTATTTAGCTCTGAACCCCGTTTTTTAATTGGATTATTTTGTTTTTGGTCTCTACTTTTTTGAGTTCTCTATATATTTTAGAGATCAGTCCTCTGTCAGATGTAGGATTTGTGAAGACTTTTTGCCATTCTATGGGCTGCTGTTTTGTCTTATTTACCATGTTCTTTGCCTTACAGAAGCATCTCACTTTCAGGAGGTACCATTTATTAACTGTTATTCTTAGCGTCTGTGTGACTGGTGTTATATTTAGGAAGTAGTCTCATGTGCCAATACATTCAAGGGTATTCCCACTTCCTTTTCTATCGAGTTCAGTGTTACTGGGATTGTGTTGTGGTCTTTGATCTACTTGTACTTGAGCTTTGTGCAAGATGATAGATATGGATTTATTTGCACTTTTCTACATACTTCCATCCAGTTATGCCAGCACCATTTGTTGAACAGACTGTCTTTTTTCCATTGTCTATTTTTGGCCGCTTTGTCAAAAATCAGATGTTTATAGGTATGTGGATTAATGTTTGGGGTCTTTGAATCAATTTCACTCATCAACAAGTCTGTTTTTTGCTGGTACCAAGTTGTTTTTATTAGTGTAGCTCAATAGTATAGCTTGAAGTCAGGGATGATGATGATGCCTCCCAAAGCTCTGTTATTGAACAGAAATTTTTGAGGGGCAATCCTGGGTTTTTTGTTTTTCATATGAAATCAAATATTGTTCCTTTGAGGTCTGTGAGGAGTTGTGTTGGAATTTTGTGAATATTTGTTAGGTATTTAATAAAACCTGGGATATCAGAGAGAACACAGTCTAATCCTAGGCAGACAGCTCAGGAAATCCTTGACCCTTGAATACAAAGATAAACAGCTGAGTCAGTCACACACACCTTTAATCCCAGCACAGGGAAAGCCGGGAGTGGTGACCAACATCCTTTATTCCATAAATCCAGAGACAGAACTTCTTCTGTTTCTATAAATTCAAGGCTACATGCCTTTAATCCTAATCTGGATGGGACAGGGTATATAAGGACTATAGAAACCAGACAGAGACAGAAGCCACAGGCAGAAGAGACCAGGAGCAAGGCTGAGGAAGTTGCAGGACAGCTGGGTGAAAACAGACTACGGTGCTTTCTCTCTCTACTATTCAGCCTTCCCCCCATTATTTGGCTCAGAGTCTTCTTTTCTTACAACTCAAATATGTGCTACTAAAGGATTTTGATGGAAATCGCATTGAATCTGTTTTTGGTAAGATTGGTATTTTTACTATGTTGATCTTGCCTATCCAGGAGCATGGGAGATCTCTCCATCTTAGGAAATCTTTGTTAATTTCTTACTTCTATGACTTAAAGTTTTTTTCATACAGTTCTTTCACCTTTTGGTTAGAGTTACTCCAAAATATTTGGTGTTATTTGCAGCTATTGTAAAGGGTAATGTTTCCCTGATTTCTTTTTTAGCTCTTTTATTATTCGTGTATATGGGGGGCTATTGTTGTTGTTGTTTTTTTTCTTTTTTTTTTTTTATTAGCCTTAGCTGGTATAATTTTGGGATCACTTATGTATACTATCATATCATCTGTGTTGGTTTCCCTTGTGTGGAGGCACACACACACACACACACACACACACACACACACACGAGTTTATTCCAGAGAGTTACCAAGTGGGTACCCAGAGAAGAGTGGAGGAGGAGGAAGAGAAAGAGAGAGAGAGAGAGAGAGAGAGAGAGAGAGAGAGAGAGAGAGAGAGAGAGAAGGGACTGTCACGTGGCCTTTCTTTTTAAGAGAATGAGTGGGCACGGATGAAAGTAGCCGTGCTTAGGGGTTTGCCCTCAATACACTGTGCCATGTTGGGTTTACCACGTGGCCAGCTATATGCCAGGAATTCTTATTTTACCCAGCACCTTGTTGGGTTTATCATATGGTGTGCCAGGAATACTTACAATCTGAAAATAATGATAGTTTGATTTCTTTCTTTCCAATTTGTACCCCTTTGATCTCCTTTTGCTGTCTTATTGCTCTAGCTAAAACTTCAAGTACTATATTGAATAGATATGGAGAGAGTGGACAGCCTTGCCTTGTTCCTGATTTTAATGAGATTGCTTTGACTTTCTCTCCACTTAGTTTGATGTTGGTTGTCAGCTTACTGTATATTGTTTTTATTATGTTTAAGTATTTTCCCTGTATTCCTGATCTCTCCAGGACTTTTATCATGAATAAATGTTGGATTTTGTCAAAGATCTTTTCAGTATCTAACAAAATAATCATGTGGTTCTTTTCTTTCAGGTTGTTTATATGATGTATGAGATTCACAGTTTTTCATTTGTTGAACCATTCCTGCATCTCTGAGTTGAAGCCTACTTGATCATAGTGAATGTTTTTTTTTTTATATGTTCTTGAATTTGGTTTGACAGTTATTTTATTGAGTATTCTTGCATCAATATTCATGAGGGTGATTGGTCTCTAAATCTCTTCGTCACATTTTTGTGTGGTTTGGGTATCAGGGTGATTGTAGCCTCATAAAAAGAGTTTGGCAATGTTCCTTTAGTTTCTATTGTGGGGAACAATTGGAGGAGTATTTATATTAGTTCTCCTTTGAATTTCTGGTAGAATTCTGCACTAAAACCATCTGGCCCTGGGCTCTTTTTGCTTAGGAGACTTTTAATAATTACTTCTATTTCTTTAGGGGTTGGTTTTAGGTCTATTTAGGTCATTCATCTGATCTTGATTTAAATTTGGTAAGTGGTACCTGTTCAGAAAGCTGTCCATTTATTTTAAGCTTTCCAGTTTTGTGGAATATGTATTTTGGGAGTATGACCTAATGATTCTCTGGATTTCTTCAATGTGTGTTGTTATGTCTCCCTCCCTTTATTTCTGATTTTGTTCATCTGTATATTCTCTCTCTGCTTTTTAGTTAGTTTGGGTAAGAGTTTGTCTATCTTGTTGACTTTCTCAAAGAACCAACTTGGTTGTTTCTTTGATTCTTTGTACTGTTCTCTTTGTCTCAACTATATTGATTTCAGCCCTGAGTTTGATTATTTCTTGCCATCTACTTCTTCTGGGTGAGTTTGCTTCTGTTTGTTCTAGAGCTTTCAGTTGTGGTTTTTAAGTCTCTTGTGTAAAATTTCTCCAATTATTTTATGTAGACACCTTGAGCTATGAACTTGCCTCTTAGCACTGTTTTTGTTGCATTCCATAACTTTGAGTATGTTGTGGATTCATTTTCATTGAATTCTAGGAAGTATGTAATTTCTTTCTTAACTTCTTCCTTGACTCAGAGGTGGTTCAATTAAGAGATGTTCAGTTTCCATGAGTTTGTAGGCTTTCTGTGTTCTGTGTTGTTGTTGAACTGTACTTTTAGTCTATGGTAATCTGATAGGGGATATTCCTCATTTTTGTGTCTATTCATATTTGTTATACGATTGAGAATGTGGTCAATTTTAGAGCAACTTCCATGAGGTTCTGAGAAAGTATATTTTTTGGTATTTGGTGGAATATTCTGTATATGACTATTAAGTCCATTTGAGTCATAATATCTGTTAGCTCCCTTACTTCTCTGTTCAGTCTCTGTTTATAGGACCTGTCCATTGCTGAGAGTGGGGTGTTGAACTCTCCCAGTAATAGTGTGTGGGTTTTGATGTAAGGTTTAAGCTTTAGTAATGTTTCTTTTACATATTTGGGTGCTCTGTATTGGGAGCATAAATGTTTAGGATTGAGATTTTTTTGGATTTTTCCTGAGATGAATAAGTAATGTCCTTCCTGGTTACTTTTGATTGAATTTAGTTTAAACTTTATTTTCTTTGATATTAGGATTGCTACACAAGTTTGTTTCTTGAGTCCATTTGATTGGAAAGTCTTTTCTTGACCCTTTACTCTAAGGCAGTGTCTGTCTTTGAACTTGAAGTGTGGAAGTGTGTTTCTTTTATTATTATTATTATTATTATTATTATTATTAACAAAGAAGTCACACTTTATAACCTTGTATATCCTTATTCAAGGTCCCTTCCCCTTCCCACCACATCAGGTCATTCTCTCTTCTCCACAACTCCCCATCCCATCCCTGGACAGGCAGCAGGCAGTCCCATGGTCCCACTGCCCCAATATTGCTTAGTTCAGTCTCCACTCCTGGCAGATCCAGATCCTTCAAGAGTGAGTCAGGTGTTCCTATAGTTGGAGTGGGATCCAAGGAGTCAGTCCAGGGTGTTTCTGATCCCAAGCTGTTCAGTGGTTGTGGTTTGCAGCTTGGGCATGCTTTGCTTTTTTCTTTTTTCCTGTTTGTTTGTTTATAGACCACTAGTGAGTGAGTACATCCCCTGCTTATCTTTCTGGGTTTGTGATACCTTGCTCAGTAGGATAGTCTCCAAATCCATCCATTTGCCTGCAAATTTTATGATATCATTTTTTCTTACTGCTGAGTAGTATTCCATTGTGTAGATGGACCACAGTTTGTTAATCCATTCTTCAGTTGAGGGACATCTAGGTTGTTTCCAGGTTCTTGCTATTACGAATAAAGCTGCTATGAACATAGTTGAGCTTATGCTATTGAAGTGCGACTGTTCATCTTTAGGGTATATACCCAGAAGTGGTAATGCTGGGTCCTTGGGGAGATTGATTCTCAATTTTCTGAGAAACCTCCATATTGTATTCCAAAGTGGCTGAACAAGCTTACAATCCCACCAACAATGGAGGAGTGTTCCCCTTGCTCCCCATCCTCTCCAGCATAGGCTGTGCTTTGTGTCTTTTATCTTAGCCAATCTAACAGGTGTCAGGTGGTACCTCAAAGTTGTTTTGATTTGCATTTCTCTGATGGCTAAAGATTATGAGCATTTTTTTCTGGTGCCTTTCAGCCATTCGTAATTCTTCTGCTGAGAATTCCCTTTTTAGATCTGAACCCCATTTTTGATTGGGTTATTCAAGGTTTTGGTCTCTAGATTCTTGAGTTCTTTATATATCTTAGAGATCAGTCCTCTATCACTTGTAGGGTTGGTGAAAATCTTTTCCCATTCTGTAGGCTGTCGTTTTGTCCTATTGACAGTGTCCTTGGCTTTACAGAAGCTTCTTAGCTTCAGGAGATCCCACTTATTGATTGTTGGTCTTAGTGTCTGTGCCACTGGTGTTATATTTAGGAAGTGGTTGCCTGTGCTAATTCATAGAAGTGTATTTCCCACTTTCTTTTCTATCAAGTTCAAAATGGCTGGGTTTATGTTGAGGTCTTCTATCCACTTGGATTTGAGTTTTGTGCAGGGTGACAGGCTCGGATCTATTCGCATTTTTCTGCACACTTCCATCCAGCTATGCCAACACCATTTGTTAAATATACTATCTTTTTTCCATTGAATGTTTTGGGCCTCTTTGTCAAAGATCAGGTGTTCATAGGTTTTTGGGTTAATGTCTGGATCCTCAATTCTATTCCATTGATCCACAAGTCTGTTTTTATGCCAGTGCCAGGCTGTTTTTATTACTGTAGCTCTATAGTATAACTTGAAGTCAGGGATGGTGATACCTCCTGAGGTTCTTTTGTTGAGCAAAATTGTTTTGGCAATCCTGGCTTTCCTGTTATTCCAAATGAAATTGAGTATTGTTCTTTCAAGGTCCAAGAAATATTGTGTTGGGATTTTGATGGGCAGTGCATTGAATCTGTAGATTGCCTTTGGTAGAATTGCCATTTTTACTATGTTGATCCTACC
>PVIH01012893.1:0-61202 GCA_004025045.1 Sigmodon hispidus
CCCCTGCAGTTGGTTTGCTCAGTTCACTCAGTTCAGGGTCGCAGTAGGGCTCTTAGTAGATTCCCTGAGCAGCAGGGGCTGCGGGTGTGGCCAGGTGCAGAGTTCAGCTGCCCCTGCTCCAGAGTGCGCTGGGACACCACAGAGAGCACAGGTCCTGGTGGCGGAACCGGAAGCAGTGTGCCATTGAAGAATCTTAAGGTCTCTTGCAGATTCTTGGTGTCAGAGTTTCTGATTAAGATGACCTCAGTGCAGATATAAAACAGTAAAATCAGATCCAAGAATCCCAGTTGAAAAATTTTTTTAAAAGAGTACTTGGCTTTGCATTCCACAAGTCATAAAATTTCTTCTTCAGTACCCATGGGTGCCTAGATGCTGACTAGGGAAACAAAGGGCCATGCATTATTCCCTGAGAAATGAGTGAAGATTCACCTCTCTCAACCTCCATGTAACTATGGCTGCCCTGGAGATGCTAGAAAATCTTGCCAAACATTATGTATGAATCCTTCACTCTGATATTCTTAGGATTGGTGCTATATCTTTAATAATTCCCTAGCTCTTCAGAGCATCTTAGCATACTTTTTTGTTTTGCTTTCAACCAGCTACCCAAATAAAGCATCTGTTGTTTTAGTGTTGAGAAATAAAAGCCAGGAAGTCCTGAACATTTGGCTGAGTAACTCACAAGAAACTGAGTTGGAGTGCATGTAAGCATCCACCCAGGGAGGATGGGGCAATGCAAAGAAAGGACCCCTTGTCAGATAGCACACACATTGATGTACAATCTAACAGGTACTAGTTACATGTTCACATCAAGCAGTTAACCACTGTGAGTATCAGTGTGCTAACCTCTGAAACTTCTGGCTAATAAACAGTTCATAAGATTCTCAGGAAAATTCAGTCTATATACAGTTCCAGAGCCTGTGGCACACAGTAGATATCTCAAGCATATTTATCCCTACTCACAAAACAGTCTCACTGTTTCACCAATCCCTTCCTCTGATTGTGCCTTCACAGGTCTATGATCAAGCCCAGGGAACAAAAGGAAGTAAAGGGAAAACGAGGATACATTGTAGAATCTGGTGGAACTGGGTTTGACTTCCTCATCTATTAACTTGAAAAAACTGAAACCTTACTTCCTTATCTGTTCTATACATGGAAGATGGCAGTGAATGATGCCCTCATAAGGGTGATGGAATGATCACATGAGAGACTTTTTGCAAAGCCCCTGCCACCTAGTTTAGTTATAATTCTCTATCTCTTAATTCCCTAAAAAGAAATTAAGTCAGTGTTCATGTACTAGAGACCTGAGCTTAACAGCCCTTGTGGTAAGATTTTTCTATGGACTCAGTTCGTATGAGTTGTGATTGAGTGTTATTACTTACACCTCCAAAGTCTGTGGCTAATGTATCTTATCTGTACAACAAACAAGACCCAGCATTATTCTACCAAAGATGCCTCTCAGAATTGGATATACTAGTGATGTCTGCAGAGACCAGTCTACCTGTGCACGTCATCATAATCTTATGTGTTCCCGAGGACAGGCCTTCATCATGCTGCCACACTACACACAGATTTACTCCTGCAGCTGAGCAAGGGGGACTTAGTCTAAATTTAGAGTCCCTCCATGTGAGATTTTTCCATTAAACTAAAAAAAAAAAAAAAAAAAAAAAAAAAAAAAAAAAAAAAAAAAAAAAAAAAAAAAAAAAAAAAAAAAAAAAAAAAAAAAAAAAAAAAAAAAAAAAAAAAAAAAGTCAGACCAAACATTCCTACAGTTCACAGCTGCTAATACAGTAAGACAAGAGACATGCATGGAATCCCCAGAGTTCATTGAGCAGATTGAGCTTTCAAAGTCATGCTGTCTCCATTATGCTTGTTGTTTTTGCATTAATCTAGTGATCTACTTGGGCCCTGTCCTTGTCATTCCATTCTTTTATTATTTTAATTGATTCTACAAAAATAATATCTAAATTAAATGACCAAACACAAAACCTGGGAAACAAACATGACTTAAGGTTATGGTATGTAGAAAGGAAGAGAATCTACATTAGTAAGACCCACCAAAAACATACCATGACCCCCAAAATAAAATGAATGTGGCAGTTAGCCTCTGACTTTAGCAGAACTCTGGTGGCTTTTTGCAGACTTCAATTACTTGTATTTATTTAGTTTGAGTTTTACAGAGCTTGAACTTTTACACATTCCTCAAATTTCTTCAGTCTCATGCATGTGATTCATTCATTTATTTGTTTTTAAGAGATAGGTGTGACAACTCTTTTCTTGACATAAACCAGCTCTGGCTCCAAGTGTCTCAGCACATGACTTCCTGTACACATCATCTTCTGCACTGTTGAACACCTTAGGCTTCAGCCCAGACAGACAGACAGCCTTGAACGTGAGGCTTAACCTTGTGGGGAAACCATATGGGAAGGAAGAACAAAGGAGTATTATAGGGGTGCAGTACAGCCCAACTTTCCACAAGCCTGGTGTTCAGATTTCTGTTTGTTCCATAGATAGCTTACTGAGAAAGTGGGTCTCACAAGCATCACTGCCTGACAGTGAGTGTGAACGAGCCACATGGGAACTTTTAGCCAAGGTCTCCATAGCTTTCAGGAAGGTTGATGCTGGAACACCTGCTCATCACTAAGCCTTGGGGCCACTGTTATCTTCTGCTTTTGTCTGTTCTCTGATCTGCTGGCATTAGCCACTCCTTTTATCACTCTCACAGAGTATCTGTCAGAAGCAGCTTAGAAAAGAATTGTACTCCCATCATGGAAAACTACGGCTGCAGGCATGTAGCATGGCTGGCTACACTGTGTCCACAGTGAGAAAGATAAATGCCTGGCTGTTTGTCCCCATTCCCATCTCTCTTGGGTCTCAAATAGACCAAGCTGGCCTCAACTCTAACATGTAGCCAAGAATGATCTTAAACTGGATATTCTCCTGCCTCTACCTCCAAAATGCTGAGATTGTAGATGTGATCCACGATCCTTTTTCCTCTTTTTATTCAGTCTGGACGTTAGTCCCCATAGTATTATCCACATTGAGGACATGTCTCTCCTCTTTAATGAAACCTCTTTAAATACCCTCGTAAATTTCTGAGATATGTGTCCTATGAGATTCTGAATCTTTGCAAGTTGACAATGAGGGTTGACCCACTCGTTAAAAGGTGGAAAGGAGCAGGAGGAACCACCTCAAAAATCAGCAGCCCCTGCACAGAAGCCACGGTCACATTCACTTTGATTTTATTCTTTCCCTAAGCTAATACTTTAGACATAGCCTCAGCAACCTTGAAATTTTTTGCTCCACATGCACTATTAGAGTCTTTATCTTTCCTTTTTTCCCCAAAGCATCTCTGAACATTTAAAGATGAGCCTTTTAATAAAATATCAGAGAACAATGGATGGCCTTGCAGCTCATATTTTAGGGGTACAGTGAAAATGTAAAACCTACTGCAAAAGTAAATGTCTGGTTTCTGGGCATGAAACAAAGTCAACTCATTAAAATAGTGCCTTTGGGGTCTATGCCTGTGGCTCCTCTTTCCCTCAGTCACCCCGGCAAGCATGGTCCATTTCTTTATCCATCATGAGACTTTCTTACAGTACTTCTTCTCTTCCTTCCCTTCGTGCTTCTCTCTGGTACTTTTTTGCTCTAGTTTTCTCTCTTCATTTTTTCTTATACAGCTTCTTTCTTTATGTCACTGAGTTTCACTGGCGTCTTATTTCCTCACTCTTTTCCCCTAATATTTTATTGTGGAGTTAGATTAAATTTTTAAATATCTATGAGAAAAATTATAGTATTTTTATTCTTTAATTACTGTGTGTTTGTGCGTGCTGTGTGTGTGTGTGTGTGTGTGTGTGTGTGTGTGTGTGTGTGCACTGTACCATGGTGCACATGTGGAGATCAGAGGACAGCTTTCACAAGTTGGCTCACCTATCCCACAGTGAATTCCAGGTGTGACACCATTCAGGTCATCTGGTTTCTCCAGCAGGTACTTTTAACATCTGACCCTTATTGCCAACCCACATCTTTTTATTCTTAATGTTTAAACCCAGTGACATGAGAAGTATTTTATTTTCTCTGCCCTAATTATGCATTAATTATGCATTTCAGATTGCTGAAAAACTCACAAGATGCAGAGAGGTTATACATATTTAGTGTAAGAATAAAACAAAATGTTCCATCCAGACAGCTCAGATAGAAGACTCTCAGTCCTTCCATTATTGGATCATACAGATAACCTTTGCATCCTGTCTCAGATCCCCATCAGCATGCTTGCAGACATACCTGTCCTGCTGTGGGCCCTGAGCCTCTGAGGGTAAGGTGATGAGGTAGACTGGGTACATACCACTTCAATCTCTCCCTCTCCTGAAACCAAGTGTGGAGACGCTGACCCACATAGCCTAACTTGAAACAACTCAGACATTTACCACAAAGTAATCTGCACATTTCATTTTGAACTTCTAACCAGGGGTGGGCAAATACTGGGAACCCTGTAGATAAGCATTTACTCGGTAAAGATTGGCTCACACGATGGCTCATTTCTTTATCGATCCCCTATACCACTTTCCTTCATATTTGGACAAGAGCTAACATGATGAAAGTCAGATTTTTTTTTTAAGAATGTATGCCTACAGGCAGTTTAAACAGCATGGAAGGGATGCTCTAGTGAAAGAGGGTCCTCTTCTGGCTGCAGGCATACCACTTTCTCTCCATTGACCTTCTATTCTCTCTCCAGGAGGGTCCTTCCCTCCTCTTCACATGCTTGCTCCCTCCCTTCTACAATCCTCTCCTACAATTCTACTGTTCTCTCCATCCTCAGCCCTACATTGTCCTCAACTGGTCCATAAAACTGGGGCATCCACCTGCCCCAGGAGCTTATCACAGTCATCCCTGATGCCTATATGGAGCCAGGGACATGGTCTTGGTGCTGCCTGGTGAGGCTGTGGCTGTCCTTCTTCAGTCCTCTCTGGTCATGCTTTCTGAGTGCTTCCATGGGATGCTGGTGCCCTTGTTGATCCCAGGCCATGACTCACCTATCTGACATCTAGGTGACAGGTGGCATATTATTTAGGATGGGGCCCAGCATCAGCAGGGGTCAAGTTGGAATGCTCACAGGTCTTAGAAAATCATGTGCCCTGGTTATAGGGCGTTGGACTTTCCTCCTTCATCTCCTATGGGGAAGGCAGCATCCTGGTTCAAACCTTCCTTTGATTCTCTTCTGGCCTCATACCTCCTCTTCCCCATTGTCTTCAAAGTGCACTTAGATGTGCAAAAAAAAAAAAAAAAAAAAAAAAAAAAAAAAAAAAAAAAAAAAAAAAAAAAAAAAAAAAAAAAAAAAAAAAAAAAAAAAAAAAAAAAAAAAAAAAAAAAAAAAAAAAAAAAAAAAAAGCTTTAGTTGAATAATAGCTTTAGTTGAATAATAAGGTTGATAGATGGTTGAGAAAGGGCTGAAGATTCACAATAATGTTCTAGCCAGCCACACATGCTGATACAAAGTTTTTAATTTCTGCTTCACTGGAAAACTGGGGTGAGTCAGGTCCTAACAAAACAAAACAGCCAACTCACTGATTTGTTGTGCTCCCCAGATACTTACTGGACTTCTCTCAACAAACATATTTCCAGTAACAGAGATGTTCCCTGCCCAACAAGTACAATTCTCTTGGACAGTCCCAGTGTTCTTAGAGCAAACATTGAACAAGCAGTTTTATATATTGAAACATCCAGATTTTCCCTAGATTTCTTCTCTTTAGCTGCTTCCTGTCTCTATGTAACTCAACAACTGACTGTGTTTTAGAGGTAGGAGAACAGCCTCCACCTTGTGGCTGTTCAGGATGCTCACAGTAAGGCCTCACTGGTGAAAGGAACACAGATAAGTACTAGTGGAAGGAGATCATTGTTTCCTAGGAGTTGTGCAGTGTGCCCCCTAGAGGTTGAAAGTCTCTCCTGAAGAAACTTCTCAGCATAAGTTTGACCCCTCAGAATTCACTCTGAGTTTGGGATTCTAAGGAATCTAGAGAGCAAAATAGTTTTAAGCAGAAGGGACTGGTATGCCAGGAGGGGAAAGAAATGGCAAGTCCTCGCAGACTGGGCTTGCCTGCTTGTCTTCAACCAGCAGCTTACTGTACATCTCCTTTCCTGGCACAGTGGACTGCAAAGCCAATAGCCAACCAAACTCCCTAGCCACAGACAACAGATATTTTACTTAATTGCCCCACTTCAAGGGTAGATAATCAGGAAACTATATTGTACCTAACAATATATTTCTCTCCTTTCTTGGGTCATTTTGTAAGGAACGATCGGGAAATCCTCTGCCTTCAGTTCTCCTCCATCCAGCAGGGACTTTTTGCCTTCCAGGCAGGCAAGGCTCTGAACTTGTTTGTTATTTCCCTGGTGTTCTGTGAGCACACCCTGAACATTAGCTCATATCTGATCCTAGGAAAAGGACACTTCTGGGTTGAGGGTCCTCCCTCTTCCAGGAGGTCTTTGTGTGCTGGTGTGGGTTTTTGGAATACTCAAGGTCAAATGCAAACCTAATATCTACCTCCTCCTCCACTGGAAAAAGATGTCTGTGGGAACTGGCTATGCAGCACCTGTGGGTACCTTAACTGTCTTTCCTCATTTGTGGATACCCAGCCTCTTAAGCAAAGGACAATGTAAGACAAAAGTAGGGGGAATATAAACAGCCTCCCCCAAATGCAAAGAGCCTGGTGACTTCAAGTATCTCCCCAATTGTCAGATCATTGAGTTTTATATTTAGCTTAAAAAAAAAAAAAAAAAAAAAACTATGGATGCCATGAATGTGCTCAGCAAAAAAGTCAAAGAATCACAAAAAGGAGAATATTAAGCAGCCTGAAATTCAAAGAACAATGGCAAATTATGATATGGATTTTGGAGTGCTTTTATTATATTATGTAACTGGAGTTTGGAAAACTGAAATGCTCTTGGCTTGTATTCTCAGAAAGATAATCACCACTTATGGAAAATATATACTCACATTTGTATTTAAATTGAGGAAAGAAAGCCTACCACCAGGAAGTGGGGCCATTTTTAAAGGCAATGTCCACAGGAAGAAAAAGCTTACAGCATAAAAGAAAAGAGAGAAATGTCATATGGCAAACGATGTAGAAGCTAAAAGTTACATTTCCAAGTCAGAGTAGTAGGCAGAGGAAAAATGCTAAATGAGATTAAAAAATGTTTTCGAAAACTTTGGAAGCTTTTTTAAAAATACCCTTTCTGTTACTGGAGTTTTAGGGTAATAAAGCACCAACCCTGAAAATCCCAACAGACTAGGCTCAGTACCTATACTAGTATACAAATAAAGAAGGGTACAGGTGAAAAGGTGTACAGGGGGACAGGTGAAAGATAAGTGGTATAACCTGTGGTGGAATGTTCTTTGCACACTGTAAATAAAGGACTGTTTTGGCCTATGTAGAGCACCGTAGAAGTGGGTGGAGGATCAGAGCACAGGCAGGTAGAGAAGGGTGGAGTTAGTCAGTCTCCATCCGACCGCCAAAGACAGACATGTAAGAGATACAGGCTAGCCACAGGCTGAGCCACGTGGTGGGAAGATTAATAGAAATGGGTTGATTTAAGATGAAAGAGCTAGCTAGTAATGTGCTTGAGACATGGGCCAAACAGTACAAAGGATATAAGCATGTGATTCATTTCTTTGGGGGACAAAAGCTGCGGCACGCAGACCAGGTTCCAAACCTCAGCCTCGCGCCAGGGTCACAAACTCCCGGGCCCAAACGGGCGCTGGAAAAACTTACAACAACAGTAACCCACAGAGCCACCTCAGGAAGAAGCCCAAGTACATCCTCACAGTACTGACCTGAGCTCTCTGTTTAATCACAGAGAGAAATGAAGCAGAAGACTAAGGGTACAAATACTGCAGCAGTCTTGATCACAGTGTGCTGAGGCTGATGACCACACAGCTCTGGGTCTTACAAGAGAATCTGGGAATATCTCATTCCTGCTGTTAGGTGAAAGGCATAATTTGGTTCCAATGAGATGTTGATTCTTCTTACAATGTGCACCTTACCATCTTTAGAATCATCCTTTAAATGGGGCTACACTGTCCTACAAGGACCACTGATGCCCAATCACTTGTCAAAATGATGCTTACCACCCAGCACTGTCTCCTGGAATGCAAGGTAACTGTAGGAGTCAGTGAGGCAGAAGGGAAAAGTTAGATGCAGAAACACACAGGGGGACAAAAAAAAAAATCAAGTCAGTGATCAGTGCCTTTCTTTGTTTCTAGATTAAAAACATTGATGGTTTCAAAATGATCCTAAAAAACAAGAATTCCATTGGGAAAGTTGCTGTCTCATTGCAGGTGAGGTAATTAGGGATAATTCTTGATTTCATCTATCTATGAAGAATGTTAATTTAGCCTGTCAACTGCCTTTCACAAAAAAAAAAAAAAACCCCAATATTAATGGAGCAAGGAAAAAGCTTTATTCTATAAGTCAGCAAAGGCAGGCAAAAGAATGGTGCTGGGCTGCATACTGAAAGGCCATCTCAACTTAGTGTGCCATAGCATTTTGTAAATTTCTAGGCACGGTGCAGCGGTGGGAATTTAGCTTATGAAATAACTGATGAGTCCCACACATCTATCCAGCAGTTTTTACAGAATCTGGAGGTTGTTAGCAATTTATAAGTTTTGCATACAGTCATGAGGCCACCATGTTCTTGCAGAAGTTGAAAGTCTTAAATTCTCAGTCCTGAAGGTGAGTAGAGAATTTGGGAAAATTTTAGCTCAGTGCTGTTGCGGATTCCTTGAATGATGAATAGGAGCCCCAAGGGAGGTGTTCTTTAGAAATGAATCTCAGAGGTGTGGTTAAATGCAGCATGGAGGAGGGGAGGCTAAGTTCCTTTGAAGTGTAAGCCTAGCTACAAAAAAAAAGCACTCATATGTACTGTACATGTACAGTCATATATACAGTCAGAGCTGTATTCTTTTTGCTGACTTGTCAACTCAGCTTGCTCTAATTATCTCCCAGCATCTCCCAGATTCCAAGACAACATCTCCAATTTATATTTTTCCTCTTGGCTAAAGAGCCTATATTAGATACCCAGGTTTGGGTTCCTCACCATGTTCCAACAGACACCACCAGTACAATCCAGGACCATACTTTCCTGTCCATAAAATTCACCTTTGGGTGCATTTACACTACTATACATATTTACTCTGTTTTCCTTTCAAATTTAACATTCTCTTCTTGCTCAAATCAGGTCATAAATGAAGACAACACTGCTTCCTCACTAATACCATATGTGCTTGATATTTCCAGAAGCATTTGACCTAAGATTGAACTATTATGCCCTCTGGTGTTTTAGTTTTAGAGATCATAGGCATTTAAAAATAAAACCCATATTCTTGAACCAAATATTGGAAGACAGAGTCTGAAGGTAGTTTTTGCCTCAAGTGCCTGCCCTGGCCTTGCTCTACGATGTACTACAAGCTATAAGAAGATTTTAAAGCCTTTCCTGTAAAATGTTAGTCTAAAATTTATTATATTTGTTTATACTGTGGAATACTTGTTTAGTGATGCAAATATGTATTGCATTCTTTTATGTTGCATTTGTTTAGCTCTGTGGAGCTGTGTTACTTTGCCAGTTTAAAACACCTGATGGTCTAATAAAGAGCTGAATAGCCAATAGCTAGGTAGAAGAGAGAAATAGTCAGGGCTGACAGGCACAGAGAATAAGTAGAAGAATGAGAAAAGGAGAAGGAGAGAAAGATGCTGGGATCGAGCCACCAAGCTACATAACCAGACAAAAAGTAAGAAGGAAAGAAAGGTACATATAGCAGAAAAAAAGTCAAAGGACACAAAATAAACGGGATAATTTAGGTTAAGAAAAGTTGACTGAAAACAAGCCAAGCTAAGGCCAGACATTCATAAGTAAGAATGAGTCTCCATTTGATTATTTTGGAGATGGATGGCTGGCCCCCAAAGAGAAAAAAATAAAAGAAAATATGAATCATTTCAAGTGCCAAGTCATTCAACTACTTTTGGAATTAGCAGAGATTTCTTCAGCTGAACTGCTCCTTGTACCTAGTGGTACACTCTCACTGTCCTTCAACAGTTGGTTGATGGTAGAGGAAGTGAGTCATTAAAAGTCTACAGCAACAAAGTGTAACCACTCTATCTGGGACCGACAGTTTTTTGGTTTTGTTTGTTTTGTTTGTTTTGTTGATTGGTTTTGTTTGGGTTTTTGTGTTTTTTCTTGCTTGTTTGTATTGTTGTTTTATGGTTTTGTTTGGTTTTTGTGGTTTTTTGCTTGTTTGTAGTGTTGTTTTGTGGTTTTGTTTGTTTTTTGTGGTTTTTTGCTTGTTTGTAGTTTGTTGTTTTGTGGTTTTGTTTGGGTTTTTTTACTTGCTTGTAGTTTGTTCTTTTGTGGTTTTTGTTTTGTTTGTTAGTCAGTTGTTTTTTTGAGACAGGGTGCCAGAGTTCTCTATGTATTCCTAGCTGTCCTGGAACTCACTTTGTAGACCAGGCTGGCCTCCAAATCACTGAGATCCACCTGCCTGTGCCTCCCAAGTGCTGAGATCAAAGGCATGAATCACCACCAACCAGCTCTTTTGCATCTTGTTAGATTAAATAAACTAATTTTTTCTTATTTAATAAAAGTATATATTCTAGAGAACCTAATTTTACTTTTTATTTTTTTTAAGAAAGGAAAGTAAAACAGTACTTTTTAAAATTGCTTGATATCAAGCCCAGAGTACTTGGGCATCATGCAAGCATTCTACCATTGAGCTACATCCCAAGCCCCATAATTTTCTAAATTCTACAACCCTTTCCCATGTCTGTGTCCACATGTGACAGGGTTGTAGAATTGTCTGAAAATGAAAGAAATGTTCAAAGAGGAGAAATGCTGAGTGGTACAGTGTTTGCTACCTGCTATCCTAGATACAATAGTGAACCTTTTAAAGTCTTTTTCCCCTAGTTAACTGCAATACATGGTTGGGGTGGGGGGCAGGAAACTGCACATAAGGAAGATTCTACCAGCAAAATGTTTTCTGATACCCTTGAGTCTAGATTTACAGCTTTATAGGTTTGACTTATTTGAGAGTAGTTAGTTGGTAGATTGGCATACCAGTATTACATTCAGTTTCCTGATCTTTACCTGTTAACTGCTATTAGATTCAAATTGTGGGAAACATTTAGGTACCAAGAACAAGGACCAAGCTTGTGAAAATTTCACACGTTGGTAGTAAGGAAATACATAGTTAGAAACTTTAATTACAATTTTATAGAGTGTTAGGTAAGATAATGAGAACTAATAAATGTCATTCACCATGCTATGGAGTGAAATCTGCATTTCCCAAAGAATGAAATGTGTTGAAAATTAGATCTAACTAATCTCTGCTTTTCTAACATAGTTACCTGTCTTAAATATTATTCTATTGCTGTGGAAAGACACCATGGACAAGGAAACATGAAATAATACACTTGTCTAGGGGCTTGCTTACAGTTTCAGGGGGTAAGTCATGACCATCATGGTGGGGAACATGGCAGTAGGCAGCTAGGCATGACACCGGAGAAGTAGCTGGGAGGTTAAATTTTATTCACAAGCAGCAGAAAGAGCAAGACTAAACCTGGTATGAGCTGTTGAAACCATACAGCCCACCCCAACACTTTGTTGGATGACCAACAAGGCCACACCTCCTAATTCTCCCTAAAAAGTCCACCAACTGGAGAACAAAGGATCACATATTTGAATGAGCCTGTGGGGGGCATTCTCATTCAAACCACAATGCTACTCATCTTCCCATGTGTTGCTTATTTCAAAAGAAAATGTTTTAGTAAGAAATCTGTTGGGCTGATGTACCATTAATTGCTTCTAATTCCTTTAACCACATGACACCTTGATTTTTTCCTATTTGCCATCTATCAATAGGAAGTATGTACTGTCTACTGTAGAGACTCAAGACCAAAACCAAAAAGGATTATGAAAAATTTAAAGCCCAAAATGATATATTTGTTTAAAATCATTCCTAGGGCCATCACTCCCCATGGTCTTTCACACTATTGCTGAAACAATAATGTCTCAGTCCCCCTTTACTCTTAATCTAGCCATACTTTTCTCTGCCTCTAAGGCTCTTTCCTTCTATTCTTTGCTTTATGTTCAGTATCATCTTAGTAATACTTCTATTTCTCAAAACCCATAAACCTCATGCAACAATAGCATAGTCTTGCAATCCTAAATTGACTTAGGGTTCTAGCCACAAATTTGCCAAGGCCCCTTTGTGACCTTGCACAGCTAAAGACAGGCATAATTAATTTTTGCTAAGTTGTCTCATATGAATGGAGACACAGGGAGCAAGAAGTTTCTCCAAATTCGCAAATGATCTTCTTTCTGTCTGTTGTAGAGAGTATTTACCTACCTACTGAAGAATTGTTCCAAAGCAAATATCACCTGATTAGTAGATGGAAAGTCTCTTCAAGGTGATGAAGAAGGTGAGGTAACAAAGCCATGGGGGTGGTTTGGCAACATCATGCATTAGAAAGTCTGGGTGCCCAAGGTGATCTTGACATTTAAGAGTAATTTTTATCCTAAGAAAAATATCATCTTACCTCCATGGTGTCACTTTCTGATACTTAATTTGATTCCTTCAAGGGAAGAGAAAGCAACATTTTCCAAAATAAAAGTGGTACAGTTGATTCCAGACCACACACACCATTTAATTAGTGTTAGTGAAAGCAGATATTCTTTATGAGGACAAAAACATTCAAATAGACATGTAGTTAATAATAATATTTCTTATTGTGTAGTATTACTGTCTGTTCTGCCTTGTTATTTTAATATATTATGTCCAATTTTCTAACCACCACTTCTTTAAATAAATTGACAATAATTTCCATTTTCTCTTGTAAATTATCTGGGGCAGGACTCGGGGGTGTGACAATAGGGATAGATATAAAGGCTTCCTTCACAAGGAACACATTTACTGAGAGGATTAAGTTCCTGGGGCAGGTATACACACTGAGGCAATTTCAGTACAAATTCATAGGTGGTAACTATAGCAGCATTGCTGGAATAAGCTCAGGCATCTGTGCTGGGACAACAGGCCTTCCACTGTCTTTTTCTTCCAGCACATTGAACAATAGCTGAGTCATAAAGCTCTTGCTCAATTATTTCTTATAATTTTTAAAATTAGCAGCTTCTTCTATAGATGATTTTATAGATCTCTTGATGTTTATATAATGGTTAATGAGTTCACTTTAAAAGCAACTCACTC
The DNA here is from genome assembly GCA_004025045.1 of Sigmodon hispidus. Lineage (NCBI taxonomy): Eukaryota > Metazoa > Chordata > Mammalia > Rodentia > Cricetidae > Sigmodon > Sigmodon hispidus. Next base: position 13,247 of record PVIH01012893.1, read on the forward strand.
TAACAACAACACAATCCTAAAATTACATGTTAAAAGTTATGGTAAGTATATTTTTCCTGTTAAGTAAACACTGTTAAGTAAAGCATCCAGATAGGACATGCCCATTCTTTTCTCACACAAGAAGCCAGATGATGTGATCAGAATTCCACCAACATACAACTGCTTTTAGCCATTTTTGCTAAATAATAACTTTGGAATTAGCAGGACAAACTTTTCATGTGAGCCAGGCATGTTGTCACAGGCCTGTGATCCTTGTATTTGGGAGGTAAAGAAAGAGGGATCAAGAATTGAAGGTCATGCTTGACTACATAATGAGTTTGAGGCAGCCAGAGATAAACCAGACTGGGACTCCAAAGAAACAAAGAACCTTTAATGTCAAGACTCTGTGAGAGTTCAGAATGATCTGCCTTGTGGGGACAGATTGGTTTTTTAGTAATTTATTGCTGCAATACATGCAATGTGGAAATTATCCTAACAGTGACCATTAAAAGATTCTAGAGAAATCTGATGGGACAAGAACTAAAAATGCTTATCAATATACAGCTTATTTCAGGAAAAGGATATGATATTGTATCAGAATTAGAACACAGATCATCTACTACATTTATAGTAAGGGGGAAGTCCAATCCACTCACACCCACTGCGTTCACTCTACATGGACCGTACCCAGATACACTTTCTCAAATTAGGGAAGCTCAGAAGTGAGAAGCTCCAAGTAGAATGGGGTTGTTTATATATATACATATATATTGATATGTTTGGGTATATTTTTACTACATGACCAGAGTCTACAGAGAAGCCTTCCAAGAAATCAAGCCAATTTAAGTACAAATCACCAATTTCACCATTACTGAGTGGTGCTAATGAGTTGAAATAATCTACTCCAAGCCATAGTCAGAAGCAAAACATATAAAGAATGCAAAGTAACTATTCACACAAAAACAAAACAAAACAAAACAAAAGAATGCATATTACATCCTGATTAAGGATCAGTGCCACCCAGGAGCTGGACAAATTGCCACAGATTAATGCCAGCTTTGCTAGAACTGGGTCTTGCTTCTGAGAAGCTAAAGGCTAACAACTTCAGAGTCTACATTACTATTAATCAGTTGTGTGGTGCAGCATAAGTCTGTAGGCTCTCTACACAAATGTGAGGCATGAGTTAAAGGCCAGTCTGGGCAACAAAAGGACACCCTCATATTAAAAGAAAGTGAAATCAAATTTTATTATGCCATGACTTGACATCCTTGTCTGGCTGGTACAGAAAATTTCAGGGCCTAATCATGTTTTCATCTGTCTTGCAGGAATATACATTACAAATGATGAGAAAAATAGCAGAGGTGGATTTTGGGAACTGAAGTGTCAGTTTTGACAAGGAAGCATGGTAATAGACCAACCCAATCTAACAACATGACGATTCAGTGTATTGCCCTGTCCCTGGGACCCCAGAAATGAAATGTGGAGGGCTTTATCACAAGCCATCCTGCTTTCCTTGGGTAAGTTGCCTGTTGAGAAAAGTCAGTAAGCCTTAGCCAAGAGTGTGACCAACTCAGAACATGACTAGTTGGAAAAGACAGGATTTGTGTTATTTCCATACCAGTACAATACCAGAAAGCTCACTACATAACCCCAAATTGATAAATTTCAAACTATTAAATAATTTATAGGTAGAATCTAAAATAATTTTTTCAAATAAAATCAAAATAATTTTTCTATAAAGATTTTCTAACAGTAATTTTTTTTTTACTGTGCTAACTCTTTTTTATTTTCTTTCTGCTTCGTTTTGTTTTTCTGTTTGTTGCCTCCACTAGCCCAGCACTCAGTATCTAGTATAAATTGGTCTCTAATCCCTGGCAATCTGCTTGCTTCACCTTCCCAAGTGCTAGAATTAGAGTCATTAGTCACCATGCCCAGTCTAACCATAATATTTAATCAATTAGCATTCTGGTTCATTTACCATCCGATGCAAATTAATATTAACACCTATGAATAATTGAAATTAAAACTATCTTAAAATTCCTGAGTAATGAACATATTTAGGACAGGTGAATGACTTGGTAGATAGAGGCACTTGCTGCAAGCCTGACATCGAGTCCCATCCTCAGACCCTACACAGTGGAAGAAGACAGACTCGGGGAAGTTGTCCCCGGACTCTCATGTGTGTGTGCTATAACACACGCACTCTGGCACACACACACATAAATAAGCAAATGCTCAAATGAATAAAAGGAAACATGAAAATATTTCATTAGTCGTAGCATGTATAATTTCACTATTTAGAAATGAGTAAGCCTTGCATGCAATAGTAACTTCGCTACCCCGGCTTGAAGCATAGTGTCTATATGGGAACTTTTATGACTAGAAAAGAGGATAAATTCAGCCACTCCAGCTATTACAAAATTTGAATAACAAAATTTACCACCATGAATCATTTAAAAATAATTGATATTTTACTATATAAAATATGACAGTGTGTCAGCATATGTGGGGACAACATGCCTATTTCAAAAAGGCTGTAAGGATAACTATCCAATGTGCATATTTAAGTAGTACTCAGACAAAGCCAGATTTGTGAATCATTATTACAGCTCTATAGGAATACTGACCTCTTTAACTGTTACATTATTTTCATAAAAGTTGTCTATAACATATCCATAAAAACATACAAATTTATACAGGAAGGCCTTTATTCAATACAGTTTGCATTACTGGGTCTTTAGACAAAGGACTATATGTGTTAGTACAGAGCTTTTCCCAGTACTCAGAAGCAGGTGCCATTCCATGCTGAGTCAAAGGCAATATCCTCACCATTCTACCTGTGTGCATATATTTAAACATGAAAAAGAATCACTGTCGCTTTTGAGTCACTCATTCAGAAATTGTGAAAGACTTGTGGAAAAACAGCCATACTCAACTTCACCCAACTCCCTGAAGAATGGACACAACTCTTTCCTAGAAGGTGACACACAGGGAGGGCTACAGTCTTGAAACAATATAAAGTTTATCATATCTCATATAGATTTTCCAAAGCTCATCTTTGGCAGAATCTGAAGCCATGAGCTAAAAGACCCGAACGCTTTCAGTTCTTAAACAGAATACTATTTCCATGTGCTCCACAAATCAAGGTATTCTGATAGTAAACCCATGTTTTGTTTCAAGATCAGAAAATAATGAAAACTTTTAAGATAAAAAGGAATACTGATCTTCATTTTCCAAACACACTATATTTCAAATTTTACAGGGAAGCCTTCTTCTTTTATAAGTTTAGACCCTGAGCAAGTAGGTAAATTTTAAGCACCAAGTGAACTTTTAGCCTTTAAAATCAGATATTAAAGCTAATAAACTTTGGAGTTTCCCCAAATCTCTTTTCTGAAACTATGTCTCCCTTTCTGGGCCCATCCACCCATAAATCATTGTGTTCTTACAGTGCATAAGTTGCTCATGTATTATCTTGGGGTATGGAGAAAGCCAAAACAATATTTCTATAGCTGAGAGAAAAGAAACACTAAACATTTAAATGGAAGATTCTAGACAAATATTTCTTGCCTCTTGACTTCGTACAATAAACCAAGATTCATATTTACATCTGCTCCCAGGGAAAGACTGTAAAAATTTTTAAGTTTTATGAATATATTATCTTTGTCATGATTACTCAACTCAGAAATACAGTACAAAGGCTGCTATGGACATCATGTAAGCAAATTAATATGACTATATCCCCCAAATACTTCATTCATAAGCATAGGAATGGGTGGGATTTAACTGTATGGATTGGTTTACAACCATGAAAGAATTTCTCTTGAAGCCTCAAACTTCATCTTCACAAATATTGTTTTAGAAGAGGATGTTTATTATCTAAAAACAGTCAGATAGATGCTTAAATTTGGCCTTTCTATCTATTTTGAATACCCTACATCATTTCCATTTATCAATATCTGCAAATACAGTGAGGAAGAGGTTTTCTTTGACAGGGCATGATCCATGAATTTTTAAAATGACAAGATCCTTGTTAGTATTAACATCAAGAGAAGGGAGTATATCATGAAGGTCCCCCAGCTAGGACTCGCCAATTTGAAAAAGGGTTATATGGCAAATATTGAAAATGATAAAATGTCAGGACACAGCACAAAGACTAAGAAGTCTTCATGAGTAAACTATGCTTGGGCTGAAGGACTTGTCTTTTGTATAGAATGAGAGACGGAAAAGTGAAGGACAACACCAAGACATAAAATTGAAAGTGTAACAAGGTAGCAATTATGATGGCATTTGAAGACTTCAGACTCAGATGCTGGGCAAGAACAGTATGATCATTTTGTTTATCTAATGACTTTCCTAAACAGTGATTTTTTTTTCTAAAACTCACAAAATCTTCTAGACTCAAAAATTAACTAACCACATTTAAGCTATATTTTTCTAAAGTCAATCAATCCTCCTTATACTTGCAATTGTTTTTTTAATAATTTTTTTAAAATTTCCTTTAGTAAAACTATTTGTAAAGTACATACTGGTTGTTAAAGAAAATTAAATTAGTGCAAAAAATACATCTTAGCTTCTATTTACATTTACACACACAGAGAGAGAGAGAGAGAGGGAGGGAGGGAGGGAGGGAGGGAGAGAGAGAGAGAGAGAGAGAGAGAGAGAATAAATAAAAATTTTAAAGTGTTTAAAGGAAGTTAAAAGCTCCACATCTCTCTCGCTCACCAGTCACCAGTCTACCTCACTATGTGATCCATAGCAAGTGCTCAATACTGATTTGCTTGATAATAAATAAACAAAATATGGTTAGAACTGAATTAACATCTTTTTTCTTACAATATTTTATCCATTATAAATATCTGCCTTACAGTTTCAGATTCGGTAATTTCCCAGCAGAACATCTAGCCAGCATAACAGGATCTACCCTGGGCACAAGACCTTTTCCAGATGACAATGTGTGTCCTATAAGTAAAAATGTTTTTACACTACTTTTAATTTATATAACCTCTTAATTTTTTAACTAATGGTAGAGTTGCATGATTCATGTCCTTCCTTGCTATGACATTTGAAATAAACCAAAGTGTTTTTTTCATAGTTTCCAAAAATTAATATTTGAAGCCATGAGAAAATTGAAGTCAATAAATATTCAGCAAGGAATCTAAATTCTGTATTCATTATTAAATAGTTAGTAAATTGACAGTCCTCTACAGCTGTATTCTCACTGGGAAGCTTAAAAAAATCATGATTGCAATGGGGATATTGTGGGCCTAAAATAGTTAGAGCATTTTATGTTTAAATTTGTGTGGCCTCAAATTAATTCACCAGGATGGCTAGAGAGTGCTGTGTATTCAGCCCTCCCACCCATGGGGTCATTAACAGCGGGAGCTGCCTTTGGTCAGTGTTGCTATGGTAAAGTCATTCACAGCAGGGAGTCTCAGAGATTGGCATTGATGCAAACAAATCATAATTCTGCTGTTCATGGCCTTTAGGTGTTATAGAGATCCATGGTGACCTCTGATTCAAAAGACTAAAGTATATAGAGAATAGAAGTATGGCTTTCATTTTGTGTTTAATTAAAACTATCAATTTTGCCTGAAAATGAGAGCTGTAAAAGGAACATAATGGCAGTAGTTCACTGGAATGAACAGTTGCTTCAGCTGGCAGTCTTATGCATTTTGCCTACAGTCACTGTCACATACAACTACCTTGCAGAGAGTGAGAAGTAGATGGCAGGTGAGAAATGTCTGCTAATGACCCATCAGAAGTTTCACATCCATGTGACTTTTTCTTGCTCTTGGTGTTTAATAACACTGTTTATAACACCATTCCTCTCCTACTCCTTCCTCCTTTCTTCTTGGTCCTCACCCTCCTTTTTTTTTCCAAGCTACCACTTTCAAAGACCATGGTTTTACCCATGAATAACAACAAGATGGGACATTTTCACTCACCAAACATCAGCATATTCAATAATAATAATAATAATAATAATAATAATAATAATAATAATAACAGTACTGAGATCTTAAATCCATGCAGTGCCCTATGTATTGTCTGTGCATTGCCATATGAAAAAGTACTTTGGTACTTAATAAATTATAAAACATATAAACTTTGAAGCTTCCATAAGATAGATGACATACACATACAACCATAATATTTCAAAGTACAAAATTGAAGTGGGGGCATACCCTGTGGAAGGGAAAGGTCCAGGAGGATGGGGTAGGAGGTGCCATGCTTAAAGTTGTCAATGGTTTCTATGGGCTCAGGTGATCAAAAAATGTTTTTAAGGGAAGAGAGATTTTAAAAAGGGTGTGTGTGTGTGTGTGTGTGTGTGTGTGTGTGTGTGTGTATTGTGAGAGACATCTTGTATATACTATATTTATTTTACTAGAAGACTTTGAAACATATCTTAGAAAAAAATGACATGAGCAGTTATGCTTGTGATCAGTTGAGAAAGTATCAGTCCATAAACTTAGTCAAGGACACAGCATCATGAATCAGAGAAGAAAAGAAAGTTACTGGAGAAAACAGACTAAGAAAAGCATTGAGCCAAACATAACCACAACTTTAAATAATGTCTGTGGTAGTGAAAGAAAATGGTCTCTGAAGGGAGTGATACTATTAGGGAGTGTGGTTTTGTTGGACGAAGTGTGTCACTGTAGAGGTAGGCTTTGAAGTCTCATACATTCTCAAGGTGCACCCAGTGAGATAAACTACTTCTTGTTGCCTGCACGTTGACACATAGGACACTCAGCTGCTTCCCCAGCACCATGTCTGCTGGCACACCACCATGTCAAATCATGATGATGAGGGGACTAGACACTGAAAATGTAAGCCCCAAATAAATGTTTTCTTTATAAGAGTTGCCATTGTCATGGTGTGTCTTCACAGCAATAGAAACCCTAACTAAGACAATATCTTAGGAAATGGAACTGATCCTCACTAAACAGATTTTTTTTTAGAAAAAAATGCAATTAAATTTTAATTTAAAATGTATTTTTAAAAATAAAATAAAATAACAATACATGCACCAATTATTATTAACATCAGGTTTTCTTCTAGATTCTGGCAAAGTAGCAATAAACAAAACAGAAAAATATCCTCATGCCATTTATATCCTGACAACAACTTTTTTTCTACTTTGTTTGTGGAGTTACCCAAGATGTTAAGGGCTTACATTTGGCCAAATACTGCTTATAGCTGTGAAAAAATATAAAACTGAAAATGCAGAGCTTTCAATTTAATAGAGAAGGCACAGTAAACTCTTTTGTATGCAGTGTGTGTGTGTGGGGGGGGTGTCTTCAGTAAGGTGATGTAACTGAGAAGTTTCTGGAGAACCCAGGCCATCCTTAAAGTAAGGTACCACTTGACGGACCTGAGAACTTCCTTAGATCACAGTTTAGTCATAACCCTTCCCACAATGAGGGGATATCTGGTAGTATCCAGATGGATTTGAAGTTGTGCCAGTGAGGTTAAGAGGTACCACTAGCATCAACTGAGTAGAGAGGAAGGCTTCTCCCAAATGATGTATAACACAGGATGGTACAGCTCTCATCACAATGCAATATTTAGTTCAAATTGTTACCTGTGCTGAGCCTGAGAAACCTGGCTTTAGACCAGACTGATATAATTAGGATGGATATCTTTTGCTATACAAAATCTAACTGAGAGCCCCTCAAGATGGTAACTACAAATTTTCTGCCTGATTGTTATATGCCAAAGAGACCATGTTCAAATCGATAATTTAATACCTAAATTGGCCTGGCCTTTGAATTACTACAGAGAAACCCCATTTAATCTTAGCAACCAAGAGGGTCATTGTAAAAATCTCATCATTGCTGACTCAGAACCTGGTGGAAGCCACCTTTGAATTTTGTTCTTTCAAGAAAGGAATCTAGATGCAGCATGATAGATATATCAACATCCGAAGGCTGTTTCACTCTAAACTCTAAGATGTAAAGAGATATGCCACTCTATCAGCATTACAAAGCTCCATGTCTGCCTACCAGTTTCGACTCCTCACTCTTGTATTCAATGAGAGGTGATTTTTAAAACAAATGTAGGGGATCATGGGTGCAATACTCTTTAATTCCAGAAGGGGAACTGCATAGCTCAAACTGCAAGAGACACCCATGGAAGCCACCTTCTATGCCACAAGAGCCATTAATGTGTCCTGAGTTCCAACTGCCTTCTCAGTATTGTCCCGGGAAAAGATGGAAAGCTGGCAGCTAAAGCCCAGGTGGAGCAATCAATCAGAGATTCTTGACAGCTGAGGGTGAGGCAGCAGTGATGTGGGCTTAGAGCTATCATTGCCCTCAGAAGAATGCTCTCATCCTTTGAATTCACTGGCTAGTTACATTTCTAAAACAACAGGCAGCAGAGGTGCCAACCCAGGCTCAGGTAATCAGTCAAGACATGTATTCATTCTACAGACCACAGAGTACCTACAAATATACTGGGGGATTTTTAAAGTACTGTATTCCAGCCATGAGGGACTCAGACCATGCCTGTATTGCACATAACTTATAACATTATATGTGTCTTGATTCTCACCTCTCTGCCCACTAGTCTACAGACCCTCTGACTCTGCCTCTTGTTTATATATCTACAACCCAATCCTCTGACCCAATGACATTAATTTTGATATTGAGCCCTCACCAATAATTCATCTTGTTCTCACAATGTAAGTTCTTATTCTAAACACGTTGAGCAAAATGCCAGGTATGCTCTGACAACAGCCCTTGGCCTGCTCCTCATGTGTTAACAACTGATCTTAAGGAAGTAGATGATCATGCGGAGGAGGCAGAGAGCAGAGGAATGAGTACCCTGGGGTGCAAGAAAATGTGAGACTTAGAAATAAATGTTAGAAATGGATGGAGAACACACTTTGGACATTATTATTGGATAATATTAGAGAAGAGCAGCACAGAGAAATATCAGCAGGTCAGGACACTGGGTTCTAAAGCTTGGGAGTCCCAAACAGTAAAGAGTTGAAAGGAGGTAGAGGATGTTGGTGATTTATGTGTGGTGGCAGCAACTCCATTAGTCTCTACCATCATCATACATATATAGATATGGAAGAGCTAGGGTGTGGCTTAGAGATGGAATGCTTGACAGATTCCTGGGTTTCATCTCTCCAGCACCATTACTACCACCACCACAACCAGAGTGCCAACAAAGATGGTCCAGGAAGTCTGCATGCAGAGTCCAGAAGGAAGAATGGGCTCACCTGGGAGAAAGATGCAAAATGGGTCTTTACATTATTATCTTTTTAAAATTTTATTACTTAAAAAGTTTATTACTGATTTTATAATTGTACACTGAAATTATCCAGGCCCTCCCACAAAACTAAAATTGTCATCTTAAGCACAGATGTAAATAAATTGCAGGAGTCATTATAAGGTCTGTTGGGGAGGGAGTTGAAGATGCAATAAACCCATGGGCTATGGATTTAGATTGACTTGGATGCCAGCAGTTGCTGTGGCTTCTTAGTCTGTGCATATAAGGAAAGAAAAGGCTATGCGTGTAATGAATGATAGCTGCAAGAACAGGGAGCCTAAAAACTAGGTGATGTTGATTTAAAATGACCTAAGTTGATGACAGTCTCAACAAGGCATCTGTAGAAATGGAAAGTCCCATGACAGAAGACTCACTAGGACTGCCTGACTGTCATAAAGGCTTTTAGAATGCTGTCACACAGTGCCTTCCATGTTTCACCTAGCAATTATCTAACTATTTTCCCCACTGACATTGCTGTGTCAGATAGCTGAACAGTGAATCTGAGATTTGTTGAGTTCTCCCAGTGTGTCTCGGATTATTCTAAACTATAAATACATTGCTTCATTTCATTCTGCTAATATCACAAACTTGAAATATTATTACTCTCACTTTATAGAAAGGAATACTGAGGCATAAGGAGATTAAATAGCAAAAGCAAAGTCATGCAGAAGATTGGTGAGGCAGAAAGGAGTCTAGATAATCAGACAACTGCCTCTGTCAAAATAGGCATTGGCTCACAAATGCCTTTGAAGTTGTCATTGATGCTGCTCACACAGAGTACCTGCATTAACTTTTCTCTTTTGTGGACCAGTGGGTCCTGAGAAATTCAGTCTCCAAGAACGAAACTCAATCTCCATTGTTGGACATATCAGAGGAAATCTCTTTTAGTTCTAGAAAATTTGGGGGGAATCAAGGTGGTTCAGAGGGTGGGATAAGTCTTGAGAGTCAATCTCTTCTACTCTAGGTCCCACATACTTCTGAACTCAGGTCACCTGGATTGCATAATAGGCACCTTTACCTGCTGAACAATCTTGGGGAACTTGGATGATCAGTTTTTAAGATTATTAACAATTATCATGTCTACAACTATGCCACATACGTGAGAACCTTGCTTTGCTTTCTGTCATCTTCAATGAGTTAGTCTTGAACCCCTTTCAGACAAATAATCTAGTGGTATATGGTCCTCTCTCTAATTTGTTTATCATCAGTTAGACAAGCAGCATCCTTTGTGACAAGAGTTTAGTGATGCTTTTTAGGACATCTTGAGTGTCTTCTTCACACTAGCCTGAAGGTCAATTTCCCCCTCAGTCTGACCATGGGGACTGATAAGACTCATTTTATGTCTTATCTGTGGCTCAGATTCTTTTAAGTACAAGTCTGCCATTTCACTGCTGTCTTTGAAGGCTCTTTGGGCTTCAGGGAGCTGATGGAGAATAACTCCATGTTTGGGCAGGAAATAAGGCAGCTTGGTCCAAGTATATCCAGTAGATGATGTAATGATGAAGTAGAAGAATGAGTGAAAGCACCATAATATGAAAAATAATTTAATTTTCAGGCAATATCATAGGAATACAAGGAAAGTCTTGGATAAGTTAGCCTGACCAAGCACATTGTTCTGACTGAACTTACAAATCACCTTTATTCTTGTACTTGGTTGATTATATAATCTTGACTGGCTAGCAGAAAAAAAAATTTTCTCTCCATCATTCTTTGTTCAGATGAGCTCTGTTGAACAGCTTCTTGGCCTCTGGAAGAAATTTCAGACAAATTACTTGGCCTTTGGGTGGGTGGTAATTTCCATATAATAAATGTCGTCTGGTCTTTTCCAGCCACTAGAACAGACATATGTCAATAATTTAAAAGCCCTGTCAAATGTAGTGTCAAAACTTTAAAAAGTTAATTTAGTTCAGAATTTCTCTTCTCTCCCTACTGTAAGCAAGAGTCTGCCTTGGCCACAGAGGACTGACATGTATTGGCTTTGTGTTTTCTGTCTGTGTGAGATGAAGACAAAGAAACAGCACGGGATGCCCTGGTCTGACATTAACCTTCCCTCTAATCTTTGTGCCTGACTTAGCCCCCCTTCTTTGGAAAAAAATAGGATAGGGAGAAGAGTAGAGTGAGTAAGAAGGGCCTTCCTTTAACAGGCTAGCTCTAATCTAATCAAAGCAGCTCAGGAGATGAGAAATACGACTAGCCATCTCCCCATGGACACTTGGGCAGGTATATTACAGAATTTTCAAAAAGTTACCAAACTGTGGGACCTCTGACATTTCACTCATATACCTTATCTCTGGGAGGCAGGTGGTCAACTCCTGGGAAAATGAGCAAGGATGTAGGCTAAGAAGCAGATGACATAATGGCATGTGGCAACAGCCAGAATTAACTCATGTAGAACATACTTCTGTTTCTTCCATTCAACCTGGACCACAGGAATGTCTACAGAAACTGGAAAAAAATAATTCTCCTTTTTAGTGAGAGTTAAAGAGTTAAAATGGAATGGACTGGAAGGCTATAAACCTTATCTAACCTCATGAAAGGTTCTGAACTAGTATAAACAAAACAAATTGGATGAACTGACTGCTTATTTTTTTTTTCCTGGAAACAACAATAATGATGATGTATGCCTGAACTCTTGCAAAATTTAATAACAGTAAGTCTTCACATTGAAGGAAAAATAAACAGCCTGAAAACAGCAACCAACTCTCTATTATTTGTGTTGTCATACTTTTGCCTATAGAGGATGACATAATATCAAAGCAATTATTGAAAATCAAGAGGGTTTAGTGTGCTGTGAGGCAGTCTTAGCTTTGAAACTGAACAGAACAAAGTAAACTGCCTCATTCCCGTGCTGAGAAATATGACCAATGTGAATGCTCCCAAAAATGTAAATAAAATTATTTTAAAATCCTTTACTGAATGTTGTGAGAGTCAAACATGATTACTTTTTAAAATATAACCTTTTAAATTTTTGATACATACAGACATACGTACATACAATGAATTTTGATCATATCTACTTCTTACCCCTCCTTTGCCCCTTCTGAACTCTGTTCCCTTTTTTTCCCCCCCTGAATCAACTGATTCCAGTTTGTCATAGATGTCCCACCATCCACTGAAGCCTGGTCAACCTACCAAGGGGACACCTTTAAAGAAAATTGACTTTCATTCTCAATAAGCCATTAATGGTCAGCCTCAGCTACAGGCAAAGGCTTCTAAGTCCGTTTTCTCTCTATGCGCAGATGCTGACTGCCTTGATGATGTGTAGGCAACCACAGCCCCTGTGAGATCATAAATGCAGCAGCCTTGTTACCAGGCACCATCTCTTACAGTTATAGAATCTCCAGGGCAGTTTTTAGGATGGGATTCCTTTTAAAATACCATTTTAAACTTAAAGCCTTAAGAAACATTGTTGATATCAGTAGCCTGCATTTGATCCCTGCTCTCCTGTAATTGTTGACATGGGGATATGCCAGTTCTCCTAATCAGATCAGATTTACACAGGGAAAAAAACCAAGCACTTCTGAGGAGTAGTAAAGACCCAGCCCTGGGATAGGCTGGTACCACAAGCTTACTAAGCTACAGATAGTGAGCACATTTCTACCACTCTTTGCCTGGTCCAATTCTCCTGTGACATTAGAACACATAGGTTTACATGTTGTCATATTTGAAATTCCTTATTTAATATCTGTCTCCTCCATGCCTCCACTAATTATTCATATCTCCTCCATGAATCTAGGCTGCAGAAGAGTAATATGCCGAATTTCAATTTCAATTGTTCAGCTCTCAAATATTTGCTGAACAGAGTGTCTGCAGGGGTTTGACTATGACTGTTAAGATGTGGTCCTAGCATGTGAGTGGATCTTAATCCTGAGTCATGATGTAAATCAGCAGGGAAGAGAGTAAATTGAATATTTTTAAAGACCAGTTATTCTCCCAAATGAATTCAACTTTATTTCTCTGTGATTAATAATGGTCCATAGTAAACGATTTATTCTTACAGTGGCCTTTGCAAAGTTGTATAGGCCATGAATGACAAAAAAAAGCATACCAATAAATATGAAACCACAGTGAATTCCTTGGATGGAGACAAAGGCTAGATTTTGTTGATAGTCTTAAGCCCATAACAAATGCCATAGTTTTGCCTGTGAATGGGTACTGAGTTCTGAATGAATTCAGAAACATTAGCATAAATCAGTACATTTGACCCACCCCAAGTCTTCTTTCTGATATGTCTGCCTATTTAAATTCCCATACAGCATAAAGCATCTCCTAAGAGCTCCCTGTAGTTAACCGCTTATCTGGAGTGGCACATGACATCACATCTTTGTACTTCACTAGCAGGCTACATTGCAGAAATATTTGCTGGGGACATCTCCGCATGGGAACCACTTGAGAGCTATGCACCAGTTTATTTATTTATCATACACATTTTTTTTCAAAAATTTCATTATCCATGTTCTCCAATTATGAATTTTTCCAGGGCTGAAAAGATGGCTCAGTTGTTAAAAGAACTTTTCTAAAACTGAGGCACTAAAGAAGCTGGGACCCAGTTATCTACTCACAGCAGAGTGGGGGAAACAATATACTGCTATCATATTGAAAGATGTTGTTACGGACATTGTACAGCTTCTACAGCATTCAGTGTATGATAACTTGGAAAATCTTTTTCTCAACTATGATAAAAAGAATAACTCTCCAAAACTGACTTACTTTTTCTTTTACTACATATCAATCAAATAATATTTCCTGTTCCTTTTCTAACAATTGCCTTAGAAAATTCAGACCAAATGTGAGATTCTATCTGTTAAGGGAAATAAAAAAATACCAAGTAATGCATATTATGTCCTATCTCTATTTTGGTTTCAGCAGAATTCAACTTTATCTATTTCCTCCATCTTTTTTTCTTTTTTATTCACTGTTTTATTTCTTTTGCCATGTATTTATGGAAGGCAACTTAGAATTGTTTGGGAATAAGAGAGAAATATATACAGCCAAAATATATTTTAAAAATGTGTCTCTCAACAAGATGCAGACACGGTTTCAACAGAGTGTGGTTGAATATTTTTCTTCCTTCCCCTGTCCTGCCTCCTCTCTAGAGAAGCACTCACGGTTTAAGTGAATGGAAAGCACATTTTCATTTGTGACAGGGGAGAGAAAAAGAGTATGTTGCAAAGATGGAGATGACTTTGTAAGCTAAGAATTGAAATACATACAAAACCATAGTATGTAGAAATGCATTTTTACAAAAATTCATTGTAAGCTGAGAATCAAAATAAATATAAAACCATAGTTAGCATGTGAAAATATTTTATCCTTATGAAAATTCACTGTAAGGTAAATTTCATGAAGACAGAAACCTTGATTTTACTTATTGCTACAACCCTAGCACCTAGAATAGTGCTTAGTATGAAGAAGATACTAAATCAATATTTGTTTTGGAGTGTGAATATAATAGATTTGAATTTGAAAGAACTGTGTTAGTGCCAAGGAATGATACAAACATTTGTTGTGTAACCATAAGCATATATTCCTTTGTTGAGTTTCTTTCCATATTTAAAATGAAGCCATTACACTGTCTACTTAGATTCCTCCCAAGGATTCTCTTGTTTATTGTCATCATTAAACATGTGACTATAAATACTTATAGTAATTTGAAATTTTGTTTTAAAAATAGGATATCCAGCTATGTCTTGAATGACTATTGTAGACAGGGATGTGTCAACACCAGATACAACTCCTGGTGAGTACAACAAGGCTTTCCCTCTGTACTTCATATTCAACAACTCATACATCTCACTATTATATCGAAAAGTCTTTGGGAAAAAACTGTTTTCCAGTTGACTTTGAATTATCCTGTAGTGACTCTATTTGGATGATTGTTATAGCCTTAACAGTAAAACTTGATGGCATGCATTACAAAATTTTAATGTAATATTAATGTAACCCAGTTATAAGGATAGATAAATGAAATACACCAGTAACAATTTGGCATTAAACATGAAACATAGAATGTCAACGTCAGAGCAGCTAATATCTGAGTAGGAAGGCCATTCCACATGTCCTCAAGTCACAGTGCATCAAAGTAAAATTAAATCACAGTTTTATAAGGAAAAATGTTAAATTCTGAAAAATTTTATCTCTCAGTCATCAACTCAAACATGACTACGAAAGACTTTATCTATCCCCAGATATCAAGAGAAACAAATGCCAAAAACTGTTGAGTATAATCATGGGTCTCTCTGAGTCTTCCATTCCTTCACCCAGCACATATATTGAGCAACCACCATGTCCTATGTTCATAAGCATATTCTTGAAAACTTATAAAGAATATACCATGTTTAAAGTATGGTTGCATGTGATTAGAATACAAATATGGACAAGGTCTGAGTTCCAAATTTGGTGTGATATGAAACAGATACATGGTAACTTATGATACAAGGAGGAAAATACAATACATAGACATAGGAAGTGTCAAAAGAAGGCAACAGGGGCTTCTATGGTACCTAGGAAATTGTCTTGAAAGTGAGAAGTCTAAAATAAATGTGCAGGTATACACCTGTAATGTCAGCATTTGGGTAGTGGAAGAAGAAGGATCAGGAGTTCAAGAACTAGCTACACATCTAGTTCAAGGTCATTTTCTGCTACACAGTATATCCTTCTTGAGGATGTACTGGGTTTTGGAAAGAAGGGGGAAGGGAAGGGAGAAGAGGAAAGGTGACAGATAGTACCAAAAACCAATGAGGATGTCAGAGAAAGTTCTGGATGCACGTACAGAAAGTGCAAACTCGCCAGGTATGTGTATATATAATAAAAACAGAGAATAAACTCTCACCCTTAGCTGAGGAGCTTTTGACAGTTGATGACTGCTAGGGGAGAGAGACTTGATTTCCTTTCAGGGTGTGGTTCCTGATAGGTTGACTATGTTTCAGTGAATGGTCCCACACTCATGCATGTATGGGCAGCACTAATTAGACTCAGTGAGTTACCAAGAAAGAGAGAGAGAGAGGAAAGAAAGTAAGGACAAAGATAGTTAAATAGATGATAGATAGATAGACAGACAGACAGACAGATATACAATAGAATATGTACAGAGGGGCATGTTGGAGACAGGCCAGAAGAAGTTGTAGGAAGGAAGCATGGAGAGAATGCCAACAGAGTAAGATGTATACATGCATAATATTATCAAGGAATAAATTTAAATATTGTATTTGTTTTAAATAAGAGAGCCAAAGGCAATGTAAAGACACCACTTTACATTGGAGCCATGCCAACTTCAGGGACCACCTTAGTAGATATTTACAGCCTGAAGAGGACTAATACTGCCTCTTAGTGGCAGAGGACACTGAGCTGCATAGGGGAGGAGACATGGAAAGTAGAACAAAGAGACGTGAGGACATTTCCGACCTCAGGTGCAAAACTGAGTGCAACTGCTGGACTCTCTGGCACAAAGAGCACATGCACTAAGAAGTATTCACACTGTCCATCTAAAGCCTTAAAAATCATCTGCACTGGCTGGTTCTGTCACTTTGTCTTTGGAAGTTCCATCCTCAGGAAATGAGAGAGAAAAAAGATTTCATATAGTACATACAGGTCTTTGTAATATTATTTATTATTGCTTTTATCTGCTTGGTAGACCTTGGGCCTGAAGTTAGATTAATTGTAATATTTAGTTCAGCACACACTTTCAACATTAGCCAATGAAATACTCTCCATAATTTGACATATTTCATTTATTAAATATACTAGTAATTGATACCTGTGTTTAAACTCAGTGTCTCAAGACAGGGGTGAAAAGGTAGTGCTGAGAAGAGAAAGCATTGGAGGAGAGGTCCAATGGATTTCAGACATAGACCAGAGGTAGCATGGCAGATAATGGTGGAAAAGAAGGCACTCTCCAGCAAGCTTACTCAATTAGTATTTTTAAGAAAAACATTCAAATGGGCTCTAACACTACATATTATACAGAAGCAAATTGCAAAAGTTTAAGACCTATTTTAATTTTATAAAGTTTAGTATTTAAAAAACTAACAAATAAGCAAAAACATCCCCCACTAAAACTAACCAAATCAAAATCTACCCAATTCAAGGAATTCCTTTACAGTTAGAATAAGCATAGTTTAATATCCTGATGTCAAAATGCAAACATTCAAATATATAATTGAAGAATAATTTTTGTCCTGGCTCTAAAAGGATTGATGATTTCCATCGAATTAAGAAATCTGGTTCGTGAGAAGACACTTTTTAAAAAAATTTAAAGGAAGTTCTGCTGTCAAAGATATTGGTCACATATTTCACAACTGAAAGGATGTAATACCTTTTCATCTGTGTAAGGAGAGGCTTGGGGGGGGGGCCCAGAGGGAACCAGTGTTCTCTATCTATTCAAGCATGAGAATATGAGTCCAAATCCCTAGCACCCCAGCAAGAGCCAGCATAGCAGTGCACACCTGTCAGCCCAGTGCTATGGATGGGAAAGGGGCTCAAAGGCAAGAAGATTGCTGAGGCTTGCTAGCCAACCATCTCCAGGCTCAGTGAGAGACTGTGTCTAAGGTGGTGAGGGAGACAGAGCAGGACACCTGACCAACATCCTTCTGTGAGAAACAAGAACCCCCCTCAGAAAATACAAACTCAAGAGACTAACAAAAGTGGAACTGCTTTTAGCATCTGGTTCTGCAGAAAGGACACCATGCTGACTTGTCATGCGACAGATATTGTTCCATGCTGATCCCAAGAAATTGCTGCCCTCTTTTTTTCACAGGTGAGTACTCTAGTGAGTTACAATCTTCATACTCTTCGAGCATTTTATTGGTTCATAAAACAAATGCCACATCCTGAGGCTTGAGACTGCATACTTTTCTGATTAAGGATGTGCTGCTGTCACGAAGCAGACTGTCCGCAGCTTTCTAACACACAGGGTGCTGAGAAGAGCCAGTGTCAGTCTCAGTAAGGGCAGGAGGGGAGCGCCATACTTTTTGTTTATCTATGAGTCTTTGATGAGCTAAGCACACTTTGTACTGAAAATTTACCTAATGATTTCTTGCTTACATTTAGCTTTTGCATACTTTTGCAGGAGTGCATGCACCTGCACACACACACACACACACACACACACACACACACACACACACACGCATCCACATGCATGTACCACACAGAGAGAAAAGAAAAAGAGTGGGGAAAGAATGTCCACTGCTCAAAACAGTAAGAAAACAAATGATAATTTAGAAAGCATGTGAGAGATGCTTACAACTCAACATCGAAAGCCCGTAGAAAATGGAAACAATTCCTCCTTTCAAACACTGAAGCACACCTGCTTAGAAAGATCTGAAGAACTGTTCTGCCTCTCTAGGAGTCAAGCTAGGAGGACAAAAATTGAAATCAAAGTCCCTTTTTCTACATTGGCATTGCCAAGTGCTGGATTGTAACTTCTATACATTATGTATGTGAGCACATGTTGTTATACTTACTTCCTACAGCTCAGGCATGGTGTTTGAAAGCTGGACAGGGGCCAACCCTACCCAACAATCTTATTTCTAGTTGTATCTCTCTGCCACAATTTACAGTGTGCAGAAGTAATGAACACAAAAATTGGCAGAAACCTCCATTTATACAGCAAAAATTAAAGTAATCTAAATGACCATGTCAATAGAATAGATAAATTGCTGTATACTCCAATAAAATATTATAGAGGGACAAAAAAATGAGTGAAGAGGTGCCATGTGCAGCAGCATAAATAAATCTTTATCAATCTGTGTTCAGCCCAAAAAAATGCCAGGGGACACCATATATTTTAATTTTTTAAATAAAATATTTAGCCAGATGTGGCAGCATACCCCTGTAATACCAATACTCTATAGCCTGTAACAGCAGAAATTTGTTGTCAGCATGATTTATGTGGTGAGTTCCAAGTCCACATGAGCTATAGAGTAAGATTCTATATCAAAAAACTAATTATAAAGATTATAAACCAATACATGGATTAGCCATGATATGTGATGAAATTATTGACTATGTAAATTATAGTATTCAGAACAGTGTTGTTAAATATAATAAGGGACAGGAAAAGTATACTGTTATTTAACAGCCCAAATTTTGTGTATGAATAAAAGTGATATGATATTAATGGACAATAATAACCAATAATAGGAAGGTGTTGCACAGGATGAAGTATTATGAAGCCATCTAAAAGTATAACCATGATGTACTAAAATACCCAATGTGTCTTATATATGCAAGGATACAAGTTAGCAAGGGTTGACCAGGTGCATATAAATTAACAAAAAAATATGAATGACCCAGACAAAGAAAGTTCACACTCAACAGTTCACACTTCTGTGATGTTTGCAATCAACTGCTAAAGTTCTCCACCTACCTTAGTGTTCTATATCCCTTTATTCTTTAGACTGTCCTGTATGCAAGTGCCATGGACCCTTTATGTTTACCTGAACCTGTTTCTAAAGTAAAACCTGGACAAGCACCAGTGAAAGAGAGACATGCAGACAAATGAAGGAACGCTTGTTGGTTATAGGATAAAAAAAAAATCACAGAAGATGAGATAAAAGTTTATTGAGGATGTCATTGGAAAAGATAATTCCAAGATGAATTTATATTGTGCCCAGAACATATCTTATATTTTAATTTTCACCATAATACTTTTTATTGTGTGATCTTTTGCATTGTTTATATAATTTTTTAATTCTACTAGGATGTACGGTACAAAAGAACATGGACCTAAAACCTTTGATCTCTTTCTCACTACCCTATTGTTTTAACATCTACAACAATGGCAGGTACGCAGTCTGTGCTCATCAGAGAGTAAATGAGTGAAAATTAATTACATATGGATAAAAAAGAGAACTCAGGAAGACTCACAGTAAAATGAAATGATTTACTTAATTATGAGCTTGAAATTTATTTCTGAAACTGTTTTGTGTAGCCCAGGCTGGCCTACAACTCACTATGTAGCTGAGGATGACTAGAATTGAACTTCAGAGCCTCCCGTCTCCACTTCCTGGATGCTGGGATTATAGGCACACACCACCATACCTAGGTCTGTCTGTAGTGGTGCTGGGCTTCATGTATGTTAGGCAAGCACTCTACCAAAATGAGCTACATTCTCACCCTGTATTCATATCTATTTACATTGTTATTATATTATGCTGTGATGGAGACAGGGACCCAGAAGAAGGAAGAAAGAAGAGTAAAGAAAAAGAAAGAATGGAAATTTCTTGCCATCCTACACATCAGCATGAAGTATGGCATAGAGGCTATTGATATGTTTTTATTCAGTTAATATGATTCCCAACTGGTGTAGTAAGCTGGATCAAGCCAAATTACAACTATAACATACCTGCTGAGAACAAAGCAACTCCTGGGTGGGTTCACTGGTCTCAGAGAATGAGGCCAGAGAAGTGGTGCCCTGGAACTAAGGCACAGAGGTTTGGTATATCTTACCTGAGGAATGATGATATGCCAGCCAGGATCTGGACTGTTCTCAAGTATAGTCAAAGGCTAAGCCTTGGCAGGCACGTGGGTGGACTGGTCACATCACAAAGGTGGGTTGGACTGGCTGTCAGAAGTGCAGAACTAGGCTTTGGGTATTACTCCTTTGTTGAGAGTTCTTTATTGTAGGCAATGAGGGACATAGGGAAGTTGGGGCTTTTCAGCTTGTGCAGGGACAAGCCAGAACCTCCAACCAAACAGTTATCCAATGCAGTTTCTAGCTCAGAAACTAGGAAACAAAGATTCCATGCTGCTTAGTCTTGCTTTCTAGTTTATGTACTGTCTTCTTCGTCTTTTCAATACAGTCTTTAGTAAAATGAACTATTATGGGATCTTGCACATTTTTAGTTCCTTACCAATTGAAAATTTCATTTGTCCAAGGACATCTCATGAGTGTTCTGATCCTAACATGGTCTCAGAGACAATAAAGTCTAGGAAGGGACTCTGACATCCATCAGACAAAGAATGTTTCACTAGCAGTAAAGACCCACATCCTTAATACTGTATGCATAAGATGTGATCATTTCTCACCCTAAGTTTAAAAGAAGAAGAAAAAAGTCTTGCCTTGGCTTACTTTATTTAGAATCATTCCTAGAAATCCATTAGAATCTAACAAGCTGAAACTGAACTCTCACCCCTCAACTGTTTTGAAACACGTTGCTGCCAGTTGAATTGGGCTGTAGTGAGACGTGCAATATTAGATGATGCATTTGGCAAGATTCAGGACACGTGTTGTTAATGGGATTTTTTTCTCTCTGCTCAATATGCTTATTTCAATAGATTTATGAAGTACTTACAGGCAAAAATAATGATAATGGATGGATTTCTGTGTCTCTAGGTCCTTTGCTGCTTGTGAACATGGTCTTAGGAAATTTACTTTATGGGCCTCATACATATTTAAATAGTTCTGCCATTTTTATTGCATTGAATTTATCTGCATTTATAAGAATATGTTTGAACATAGTTTTTTGCTGTTGCTTTATTGATTAATGTAATGAGATTTAGGCTGGGATTAAAAGACATTGAAATATAATCCTACTTCAGCTTGCAAATTTTCCAGGATCTGGAATCAAAATGTATATTTTACTTTAAGCACCTAGAAATGGAAATATTCTGCTGGGGCCACCTTCCAATACCAGGGGGTGAAGTTAATGACATCTTAGAAGACATTTTCACCCCAGTGCTTGGGTCATCAGCCCATGGAGTGGAAAATTGAATCTTAATAACTTTTTCCTGATTTTCCTTGCCATTCACCTGCTCCAATGAAGCTTAAAGCTTCATTGAAACCAGTCAATCTGAGGTAAACAAGCAAAAGAGCACTTTGGGTCTCCAGAGGCCTGAAGGCTCCTACTCACCCCAGTTCATCCACACAGGCACATTTTCATGTCCTCTTAATTACCATTACTGACTTTTAAAGGAGATTTTGTTTTGTCTTGTTTATTTGTTTGTCTGTTTTTGAGGCACAGTCATTGTTGGAGTCACACCAGGAGTCTATTGGTCATGTGGACCTCTGTGAACTTGCTGATTTTCTTCTCTATGTTCTTTTCTACCTGTGTCTCTGGCCTCAAGAACTGCTTCTTCCAATAGTGGATCTTGGCCTTCTCCTTCTATTTCTCCTCAAGAATGCCTGTCACTGCCTGGTCCCAGACTTCCAGAGCAAGATGCTCCAGGTAAATAACCTTTCTCACAGATTTCAGTCACAAAGCCTTGAGGGTACCAGGGACCACCATCTGCTATTTCTTGTCATCAGGCAAAGGGAGCATATCCCACACCTTGAGGTGTTCCAGGGCAGCCTGGCCCCCCTTGATTGTGGAGGAAGGGGCATGCCTCACACAGTATGGAGGAAAAAAAACCAAAAAACGGGGGCTCAAAAGTGACAGGAAACTCATGAAGCTTCCTTCTCCCCTACTCTGTAAAATGTTGGGATTATGGGTCACAGAAAGAAGTGGGTCTTTTACCTGAGTTTGTTTTGTTTTGTTTGTCAACATTCCTCATGAATGGAAATTTGTACTATTTAACTGACTATTGGTGTAAAATCTTGTAATGTGTATAAAAATTTAAAAAGACCCCAGATTAAAAAAATAGATAAAAGTGGTAGGAGCTCATCAGTTTTTCAAGAAAATCAAGGTACTTTAACTTGTTTCTGTAGAAATTTCCAGAAATATCAATTCTCACCCAGTACACAACTCCCGGCTTCCAGCCCAGCAGTGCCTTGCTTTGCCACAATGGCTTCGAGGCAGCCTCAACCTTCCAGCACTAGAACCCGCCCCTTCTCCATCTTTGCCAGCCACCTGAAAAGCTATTGTGTTCTTAGACCATAAATCAGTTAGCTTTCAAATGTAATATCAATTTCTTCAGTTTTACAAATGTATCTTTTTTAACTCTGCTCCTAGTCCTGGCTAGAATTTTTCAGATTCTTGGTATTTGTAAAGCTTAATGTTTGCACAGCAGTCTTTCTCTGTTTCTGAGGCAGAGCGAGGCAGGACTGTGGCACATTTGTGATCCTAGCACTCAGGAAGACAAAGAGGGAGAATCGGCAGATCCGAGAGAGAATCGGCAGATCCAAACGCCCCTGTGCTATGTAGTGAGAGCCTCTTGCAGAAATGAAGAGGAAAAAGGCTGATAATGAGGAACTGAGAGGCAGCGGTGGCAGGATCATGGCATGCCAGAACCTCAGCGAGCTGTGCAGTGACCTCTGCGTTCCATCTGTCCCCTGCTGGTTCAGCTGTCTAAACAGCATTTCTGTCCTCCTTTCCTGCAGTCTCACTCTTAGCTCACACCTTGTTCTACACCCTCCTCTAAAGCATGGCCACTCATTCCCCCACTGCTTTCTCTGAAGGCAGCCTAATGAGAAGTTTACTTCTCTGATCTAAAATTTAACTTTTTGTTAGAATGCCATTTCCTCTGGCCACAAAGACTTTGTGTGCCATCTCATTTTTCTGGTTGGGATCCTTGTAGTGGTCCCATCTTGTGGACTAGCTGGTCATGGCGAAACTGGGCCCAATAGTTAACACCACTGAGTACATTCTGGAGACAGAAGTGATGCCACATCCAGACATATTCTTCTTGATGGGAAAGGCAGAGCAGAAGACAGTCCACACAAATATCTGTCTCTGTTCTCTGAATGCACTTTGCTGCCACTGCCATTGTTCTGGGGGGAAAAGTCAATGAGTTAAGAGTACTCTCTTAGGGAAGACTCAACACCAAGAAACACCTCGTCAAAAGTCTCCTTCCTAAGCCAAGCATAGTGTGATACATGTCTGCAGTCCTAGCATTTGGAAAGTACCAACAGGAAGACCAAGAGTTCAAGGTCACTCTCAACATAGCAAGTTCAAAGCCAACATGGGATTCATGAGACTTGTCTCAATGATAAAAATAGGGAAAGTCTTGTATATGTATAAAAATGATGCAAAAATTTTCGTAAATACTCAGTTGACATCAAGGAACCTTTAGGAATAACAGAAATTATCTGTGGTTTCATTAAAATAACTGCAGACATTAGAACAAAGTTTGACACACACATATGAAAATGCTTACATGCCAACTTGAAAAAATATAATTTAAAAAATTTAAGCAAATAAAAACATATTTTTAAAAGACTGCAAAAATTCACATAGCAATGGACTTTGATATAATTCTAAGTAGATTTAACTACAATGACAAACAGTTGCTAATATGTCATAATTTCCTAGACAACTGTACTTACGTGACTAGCAAAGATTATTGTATCTTATGAAGAAGTAAGATGCACTGAAATCTATTAAGCCCTTACTGTAGATGAGAAGTACATTTTCCTGCAGATAAAACTTCATCAAGAACCACTCAAAAAAGGATATATGTCATACTTGAGATTCTACAACATAGTATCCCTGTGTTCACAGTTGTTGCTGATAGTGTTTTTGTACAAGAGAATGTTATGGGTTACTCTGCTGTTTCTTATTCCCATGTCAAAACCATGGTTATTATGGATTTTGATGAAAACTAGTGCTCAAAAGATTTAAAGGGATATTAACTCATATACTTAACAAATATAATGAGGCCTCGAAATAGACCATTTCAATCAAACCAAGAACTCAACATCATTTTGTTTGGAGACTCCTCCAGGAGACCGAAGAATGGAAAGTGGGAGAGCTAAGAATAGTGAGACTGAGTGAGCATCCAGAAAATTGCTGGTTTAATGAAAAATGGGTCATTAGAGGTAGCCAATGCTATTTTACAGAGAATTCCATACACAAGTGTGCTTCAGGAAGACTACACTCTTTTGGATGCCTTCAATGTAAAATTGTTCATAGGGGCTGGAGAAAGGGCTCAGTTGTTAAATCTGGACCCTTTGCAAGGGTGAGGACCTCTGTTCAGACTCACAGATCCATGAATATACTAGTGGGTGTGGCAGCCTGTCCGGAGTTGCAGCTTAAGGAAAAAAAGACAGTTGTCCTCCACCCAAAAAGCTGGCTCACTAGACCAGCCATATTGAAAGATTGTGCCTCAGGGAATAAGGAAAAAGAAGAATTTAGAATGACTTCCAAATTGAATCCCAAATCTCCATATACATGCATGTCCATGTATACCTGCATCCACATGAACATGTGCCAACACCACACACAGACACACCAAATACATGTGGAAATGAGCAAGGAAAGGAAACCAGCTCATCTCCTCATCTTACTTAAAGACTTCATAGCATAATTTTACTATTGAAATTCCTCCTTTATGTTCATAGCAACATTATTTGTAATAACAAGAACCTGGAAACAACCTAGATGTCCCACAACTGAAGAATGGATTAACAAACTGTGGTACATCTACACAATGGAATACTACTCAGCAGTAAGAAAAAATGATATCCTAAAATTCGCAGGCAAATGGATGGATTTGGAGAATATCCTCCTGAGCGAGGTATCACAATCTCAGAAAGATAAACAGGGGATGTACTCACTCATTAGTGGTCTCTAAACAAACAAACAAGAAAAAAAGCCAAGCATGCCCAAGCTGCAAACCACAACCACTGAACAGGTTGGGATCAGAAACACCCTGGACTGACCCTTCCGACCCCACTCCAACTATAGGAACACCTGAATCACTCTTGATGGAGGATGGACAAAACTAGATTTGGCCAGGAGTGGAGACTGATCCAAACATTATTGGGTCAGTGGGACCATAGGACTGTCTGCTCCCTGCCCAGGGAGGGGATGGGGAGTTTTGGAGAAGAAAAATGACCTGATGTGGCAGGAAGGGGAAGGGACCTTGAATAACGATATACAGGGATGGAAAAAAAAAATTCAGAGGGAAAGCTGAACACAAAGTAAATATATGTGTAGCAATCTTATTTGCATTATCACCCTTGATAAGTCATGCTTATGATTCTTACCCTCTTTATAGTTATTGTTAACTTTTCAGCATTTTAAATTCATTTTACTGTTTTTTTGATAAATACAAAATAAATAAAGAAGAAAAAAAAGAAATTCCTCCTTTACCCAATATAAAGTTTCTAAAGACATGTCAAATCAAATGGAAGCTTCTTTTTTTTTTTCTTGTCACTTTTCTGTCATTACCACTAAATTCTTAGCCATGTAAAAGAATAACTCTTAAACCCAAAAGAAACGAAGCCAGATGTGGTGACACATGCCTATAATAAGAGCACTTGAGAGAGAGTGACAGGGAGACAACATGATCACTACAGATGTGAAGCCAGCCTGGCTTATACAGGGAGGTCTGGAGCAACATCATCATCATCATCATCATCATCATCATCATCATCATAAATCAAATATGTAAAAATAACTTTTCTTTTCTAAAGTGTGCTTTATATTTTAATTTTAATATAGAATATGTTTAATTCTAAGAAATGTTACAGTTGATGAAAAGAAATTTTATTGAATCATCAATTTGCATAATCTGAAGTGTTACTATTTATATAATTTGTGTGGATTGTGGTGATGTTCTTTAAATTGTATTAAGCTTGATTTTTTTAATTTAAGAAAAAAATCAGTACCAATAAGAAAAAAAATACTCTTCCTCATTACAGACAAAATCTATTAGTGTTCACTGGTTACTAATTACTATAAAATTTTCTTCATTGGTTTACTGTTAATAAACATGCAGTGAAAAATACTTTTGCTTTAAAGACAGATTTTCCTAAATAGATAGCAACTGTTCAAACAGTTTTACCTTAGCACAAATTCATATATTCTTTTCTTTCTTGAAAACATATTTTAAAAGAATACTGTGAGAGTAAGAGTTAAAGGCAACACTATACTGAGCAAAACAAAAACCAAAACAATAGCAGCAAATAAGTTTATCCAGAACAATCTGTTGCCTTCTTTATTTTGCCCAAATCTTGACCTGTTTACAGTTGATTTTTAATTGGTCATTGCTCTTTGCCAATAGAATCCTTGTTTAACAATGGCAAAAACACAAAAATTGAGCTTTAAGCAAGTGATCAGTCCATCATCCGTAGATCTCTGCCTTCTGTCTAGAACAAAGAAATTATCCAAGGTCGTAGGGCAGGGTTGGAGAGCTTTACTGACAGTAAACGCAGCTTCCGCACACTCCTTACTTCAGCTGCTGTTGACATGCAGAGGAGACAGCAAGGAAATAGGGGCTGAGTGTCTTTACTGCATCCAATCATCTACTAAGCTCTTGACATACTCCAAAGCCCTTAGCTGGAAGCATTGCAGTGGTAATATTTTAGGGGAATAGGGATAGAATGTTTCTATTGATGGCAAACATACACCTCTTTAGACATCTTTTTTTATATTCTACTTGAGGCTTGTGTCTAGAGTCAGGTTGTGCCAAGAGATAGAACAATAAACAAAACTGAGTTGATAGATCTAGTTCAAAAATCATGTTTGTTACCATCCCACTGAAGGCAAAAGTTTGCCTCCAGGTGTTACAAGACACTTCCTGGGCTAACAAGGCTCGTGACCATGGATGTTTGTTAGTTCATTGTTGATGTAGTTCAATGTCTACAGCTGACCACAAATGTTGGAGACCCCAAAACACAAATATTTGTCTTCCTTCTCAAATGTTTTAACAAGGTCTTCAAAGTCCTACTCATTTTTGACCAAAGGCCACCATAATATATGAGGTCTTTCATTCTCTTCTCTGTGGGATGGACATGAAAGCAATGAGAGCCGACTCTCCATGCTAGAGGAAATTCCTTCTATTCTTTCTCTATCTAAGTGACTAAGTAAATCTACTTTCATACTTATGGCAGAATAAGACTACAGATTTTATAAAGAAAATGCACATCTTTTCTCATAGCTCTAGAGGCTGCAAGATCAAGATACAGGCATGGATGAAGACTTGATTGCTAGGTCCTCACACAACACAAGGTTGAAAGGCTGGGGTGAATGGGGTGAATAAATAAGACTCTTCTATAAAGGTCTTAAGGCCATTCATCAGGAGAGAAGCTCCTGTAGTGCAGTGACCTCTTCAAAACTCACTTCTAATGCTCTCATATTGTCAACATCTTTTAGAGGAGGCAACTTTAAACCTCAGAATCGATCATCATCAAACTTTCCCAAGACACTTAACCATAAGCATCCTTTCAACTTCCACTGTGTTTGAGATAACCAAGTGTCCACTACAAGGCTTCTGAATGAGATTGTTTTCAGTCTTCATTACTGTACCTTTCCCCAGTTTTTTCTTTAACAGTAAAGAAAAAATTAGAAAAGCTGACCGTGAATATCTTCTTCCATTAGCCATCTCATTGATACCCCATGAAATGCACAGTTCAGCCCCCTCGGAGGCAAGCTTGGCTCCTCATGGTGAGTAGTTGGGGAAGACAGGGTGACCCAGAAGACAGCAGTAAGTTTAAGTGAGCCCAGAGAGAAAACAAAAGAGATGAAATGCAGTTGTAGGCAGGTGTTTTTTAAAGAGCATCATGATGATGAAAATGACAATGAGTGGTATGAAAATCCTTCAGTCACTCAGACAAGACAGAGAACAAGCCTCAGGGTGTATATATATACATAGTTTGCTTCAAATGAAATGCATATGATGACATTTTGACCAGTTAGGCCCTGAAAATGCCTCTCTCGATTTTTAATTTTCCACTGGATACAAAATGTTGAGTCAACATGGATTTGTTTATCCGTTGCAAAAAAAAATCTCTGATGACCTTCTCCTATAGTGAAGCATGTAAAAATCAATATTTTTGATTAGATGAATCTTAACTAACTTGTAAGATTATGGCTGGAACGATATCTTTCTGTGACCTCGCCATAGAATTTTGCAAAGTTACTCATATTTTTTCATAGAATTTTTTCAACCATCTTTGTTTTGTTATTCAAAAATGTGAAGTCTCTTCTTAAACCATCAGAAAATTACTCTCATTTGATAACCGTTAGACAGATCCCAGGACCCCAGCCTTGCTGTACCTAGGTCTTTAGAATCAAAGTTAATGTAGAAAAATCTCCTCAGCCCAATCAGACTTAGCATAGCTGTGCTGAGACCATTCACACTGAACTTTTTCCAGTAATACATGTAATTCAATTATGAGTTTATGTCACTTAGTCATAATAAGACAGCTGTCAAGATTAACTCAGGTATTGCCTTCATATCTCCAGATGGCATCACTGCCACAATCAAAGAATTTATAGCTGTCCCCCCAACAACAAGAGGAATGACTAAAAGAGACCACAGCCACATCACCAGTGAGTAGTCTTTTATTTTTTGTGTTATTTACTCAGCAATTACTCTCAGCACTTTTCCAGACACTCTGGGACATGCTGGGTATAAAGTGACATTGACCCATTGGAGATGACATGTAAAAAAAAAATCACACAATTGAACTTTTTGTGACAAGTTATGATAATGTTCTCGAAATGTAACAGAAAGATCTGTTTTTAACTGGGGAATAGGAAATGTTCTAAGGTATTTATATTTTACATTAAAATCTAAGAGAATAAAATGAAATAAGAATTAGCCCCTTGAAAATTTACAAAAAAAGTTGAAGCTTGTGAAAACATTATTTGAGTCAATAAAGATTGTTATAATATGGTATTCCTATAGCTCAACTAATAAAAATTATGACAGTGCAAAATGCATTTTCTTGTTCTACATCTTGAAAGAGCAAGTGATTCAGTGGAGTTTGGACCTTCACAGAGATCATGGTTATTAAATCATAGGAATAGTGAATAATTTCACATGGTGGGGAGCATGCTCAGTTGACTAGAGAGTCACATAACCTTTCATGTGGGCAACTGTACAATTGTACATCGCTACATCATCATCCCACACACATCATGATGAGGGAACCGAAGACAAAGTTCTAACCAATCGCTTCCAGATACTGATTTCCTAGCTCAGAGAGAGATGCAATTGGAAAGGTTGAATCTCCACTTTGAAATCTGTGTTCAAAAGATGATTCACCTGCCTTGATGCAAAACTTGTTTTGAACCTTTTCATCTTTCATTTTGTAAAATGCTGGTTGTAGAATTTTGGCTCTTATATAATTTCCATATATACCTGGTAAGTTTTGACTTGATGAACAGAACTCTACTCAGTCCTAGGCTCATTATCTCTGTATGATTATTCTCTCTCTCTCTCTCCCTCCCTCCCTCCTCCTCTCTCTCTCTCTCCTTCTCTCTAGTCATTGGTAGAGGCAATGCACCATGTGGTTATCAATAGATCATCATGAGATTCAGTGATACTTTCATTGTTTCCTATGGCAGGTTGAAGAGGCAGAGTCATCAGGAAGATTGAAAATGTGTGTTGTATTAAAAAGGTTATATGTCCTTAGATTTAATCATAATGTTTGTTATACATGGCAATATCATAAGGCTATAGTCAAAATTATATAAACACACAAAATATTTATAGCACTATTTTTTCATTGATAAGGATTGAACTCAAGGTTACATGCACACTAGGTAACTACTCTAGCAATGACCTGTAGTCCTAAACTCATGAAACTAATATTTAAGTAGGCCCTTTAATTTCTAATTTATAAAACTTTATTATGTAAACATTAACAATAAAAACTAGAAAATAAAAGAATCATAAGCCTTATTACCACCCACAAGCAATTTATCTCCAAATTGAAATATTGAGGAAAAAAATCAATCTTGACAATTTTTGCTAAAATTATCTGTATACACTAATATTAAATATGGCTAGAGTATGAGTGCAGGTACACTCATGGACCTGCAGAGGCAGTCAGATCTCTTAGGTACCTACTGTTAAAGTAGGGTGTAAGCTATTAGATGCAGGGGCTGAGACTGAACCAGGGTCTTCTGCAGGAGCAGCAAGTGCTCTTATGCACTAAGGCATCCTTCCAGCCCCATAAGCTGTAATTCGTATTACCTTTGTTGTGACTGATTCAAGGGAGGCTTAAAAGGATATCAGAAGCTGCATTTGAGTCCAAGAAACTTGTACTTTCTTAAGAAAAATTGTTAATTTCTTAAGATATGGTAGAGTGTTTGCCTAATCATATGCAAGGGTCTGAATTTGATTCATTAGCACTGAATGAATGAATAAATAAATAAAGCCTGAGAATGTAGCTCAGTTAGTAAAGTATTTAACCAGCATGCAGTAAACCCTGAGTTTAATCTTTAAAGCCTCATGAATTAGGCATGGAAGCACAAATCTACAATCTTCCACTCAGGAGGTAGAGGCAGGAGGATCAGGAGTTCAAGGTCACTCTCAGCTATATAGTGACTTCCAGGCAACCTAGAATACATGAACGCCTGTCTCAAAAACAACAAACTCTATGATGAAGAAATTTTGCTCAAGTATTATTAGGAATAAAAGCTTAAAATAATTTGACCATCTAATATCAAGAAACAAATTAAACTAACTATAGTACTGGATAATTAACTAGGAATGGGACAGGATAAGACGTATCTCTATATATTGCAATGAAAGTTATTCTAAGTGTGTTCTAAGACGCCTGGATCAGAATAGTATGTAAGAATGCATCCATTTATAATATATACAATATTATAATATTTAAAATACATGAAATATATTTATGACACACAAGTAAATACATATATGTTTTGTAGTCATATAAAATTGCTGATAGGATACTTAATCAACTATTACATTGTCATCCCTCATAAAAAGGAATGTATGGTCAAAGTGCACACCTCATAATCCTTAAGGAAATCATGTCTCCTCCATTTGAAAAGTTAATGTTTTTGTGATATCAAGGATCACACATAGCACCTTGTGTATGCTGAGCAAGCATTCTTCCACTGGGCTCCACTGAGTTACAGAAATGCCTTTGTTTTCCCAAAGCCAACATTTGGCACTAGGGTTCATCTCTTTCTGCCCTTTTCAGATATCATGCTTAATAAGCCCAGAGATGGAATGTCCTGGCCTGTGGTTGCAGCGGCTCTGCTGATTTTCTGCACAGTATTGTTTGGGCTTGGAGTAAGAAAATGGTGTCAGTACCAAAAAGAAATGTGAGTATATTGAGATATATAGAGACATGTACATTTTCCATCATAAAATATTTACTTGATGCAAACACTACACAGTACTCCTCTCATAATTTAATGAGCAAGCCAGGCTTCTAGAAGCTCAGAGAGAACATAGAGTTTTCCCAAGATCATTCAGTGGAGGCTCAGCACACAGATCCTGACTCAGTCTCCCTCTCTGCACTGGCGTGCTTGGGTGAAACAGCAGATTCTGTGCACAGGTCAATAGGAATGAAACAAAAGAACCAAGCCTCACCTCGCCACAAAACTAAAACTGATTGTCTTTTTTAAAATCTTCGTTATTTTTTTAATTTTCATGCATTTTTGACCTGACTGGGATCAGCTGGGCCCAGATACTCAAGTGTGAAATTGAGTAAGAGAAGTAATTTTGAAGAACTTCCCAGCTGCTCTCCAGTAGAGTGGGCCTCTCCCACTCTTCCCTTTTTTCACCAGAGGGGGACTTACTTTATTTTCCTAAATTTTCTTTGCAGTAATCTGAAGTAGGTAGAAGAGTAAAACTCCTTGTTCTGACTAAGTTATTGGGGATGAGTCTGGATTAGGCTGTGATTGCAGGAGAGCCTTCAGTACACAGTGCTGATCTCCATGTGTTTGCTATATATTATAATAGTCATCGCTGCACAGCATCCTCTTCCTGGAATACTCCTTAAGGCTGTAATAGGTGTACTCATTAGGCATCCTACCTTCCACATGCATTCCAGAAAACCTATGTATGTGGCCCAATGTGTTTGGAGATTGGGAAGAAGATCATGTCACAATGTCAAAAGTGAACATTCCTGCTTTATAACTATGACCAACTGATGTTTCATGCTAATTAAAACAAAATCAGTGTTCTGTTTATTTTCCAAGGACTGTATCTTAGATGCTATATGACCTTAAGAAATTCATAATTTTTCTGAAAAAAGTATTAGTTTCTTAGACTCAAATCTACATTTTGATATATTTTTAAACATCCACAAACAAGGAAATAAGAATTAAAGATTACAGGGCTGGAGAGATGGCTCAATGCTTAAGAGCACTGGCTGTTCTTCCAGAGCACCCAGGTTCAGGTCCCAGCACCTGTGTCTAGTAGCTCACAGTCTCATGTAGCAGTTGTTCTGATTGCCTCTTCCAGTCTTTGAGGTTACCTGACATACACATAATAAAAATAAATCTTTTTAAATTAGGCAAATTTATATTAATATAAATGGAAGTACAAAAATATTGAGTTTTTCAATTATTCTCTATTCTCTGCTTAAATATCTATATTATATAAAGATGAAAATGTACAAAATATTCTCTTTCTCTCCATTATCTTCACTCATTCTCACTCTAAATTTTTATGCTATTGATTGCCAGAGCATAGACACAAAAATTCCCACACATATGGCCCTATTTCCTGCTATCAAAATATCTTGGGCATTGGCACAGCAAAATTCCTCATGAACTTGGATGCTTTATCTGCATAAGACAGAGATATATTGTGCTAGCATGAAATAGAGCTTTGTATAAAGACAACTTTAAGCATGCTTTATCTCACCAACCAACCCAGAAGTGCAGGAACACCTTGCTTCCCACTTGTCCCAGATCCTCACCTTGTACACGAGAGTTGGCAAAGTTGCTATTTGAAAAAGTCCTTCACTGTTATGTTTCTGCCTCTAAAGGATGTTCTACCCATGTAAGAGTAAAGCTCCTCCATTAGGAGGTAGTTGCCATGGAGATTATGGAATCTTGTTAAAAGACTTCAATTGCTGGTCTGCTTCTTTTAAGCAAGTGCCTTAAAACCTCTATGCCTCCCTTGGTTTTATCTGTCTAGCAGTGATTATAATAATTCTTAGGTACAAAATAAATGATGTCAGAATCAAAATCACTTTGTGTATTATACAATGCCACATTAAGCATATATGTGTATGAGAGAGTATATGTGTATGTACATATAACATAAATAAAACCATATTAATTAATGGTAAGATCCTATGCATTTGAGCAGCCAAGCATTCTAAGAAGTTAAAGTGTACCTCTTCTTCATCCATCCAGATATCTCTAATTAAAAAAATACCACCACACATTCTCAGCACTGAAAGAGAAATGTTTGGTTTTTTTTTCTTTTCCAGCATGGAAAGACCCCCACCTTTCCAGCCACCAGCACCTTCTATCAAGCACACATGCATTCAAGAGCATGTTCTTGGACATGATCTGCCTTGTCACAAGATGGAGGCACTCTGAGCTTCAGGGCTTTGCCACATAGTAAAGCGTTTCTGCAGTCCTGCTGAAAGGTAGATATTGTACTGTATTAATATTATCACCAACCAGCT
Source organism: Sigmodon hispidus (assembly GCA_004025045.1). NCBI lineage: Eukaryota > Metazoa > Chordata > Mammalia > Rodentia > Cricetidae > Sigmodon > Sigmodon hispidus. The sequence continues at coordinate 47,739 of PVIH01012893.1, forward strand.
ACATCTCTGCTGCAGCTCAAATAAATGTTGGAAATAAATGAGTTGCTTTCTCAAGACCTTGTCCTTTATCATCTGAATTCACTTGAAATGTAAATGAGAGAGCAGTGTGTCTCAACAAGTGGGTCTCAACTCCCTTGCCAAATTTCTATCTCCAAAAAAAGTTTGCATTATGATTATTCAGAACAATAACAAATGACAGTTATGAAGAAACAAAGAAAATAATTTTGTGGTTGGGGCGGGGGTCATCTCTTGAGGGACTAAAGCGTCCAAGCATTAGGAAGATTGAGAACCACTGTGCTTACCAGATGCTGGAGCAATGTTTACATCCAGTGCAAGTTCTAGGGCCTCACTTGCTTATGTAAGAACACATCCAGCTGCTATCATTTTTAAAAAATGTTGTCTTTTCATTTCTTCCCTCAATACTCTGGGAGAGGAAAGTGTTTTCTGGCATTTGCTTTGTGTTGGTTAAAGGTTTTGCTACAGTGTCCAAGTATCTGCCAGTAAGCAATTTAACAAAAGAGGGGCCTATGCCAGCTCATGGTTTGGGGGATACAGACCATCATAGAGGAGAAGGCAAGGTGGGAGGAGCATGTAACAGCTGCTTGTCACATGATACTGTCTGGAAACAGAGCCAACCTGTAACCCCTCAGCCCCTCTCCTCTCACCTTACATCTACCAGCCAGATCCCATGTCCAAAAGGTCCCATGAACTTTAGACATTGTCAACAGCTGAGGACCAATTGTATAAACATGAGCCTGTGGGAAACAGTTTACAGCCACACCATAAACATGCCCATACAAGATGTCCTGGATGTGTCCCATCATCCTAAACTAGTGGACAAAATTGTGATCCTCACTTTTACCATAGTCCCTGAGAAAATTCTAAGATGAAAGTGTCAAAATTCTCACAGTATTTTTCGTAACTCCAAATGTTTGCAAAAGGTCTTCACACTGAAACTCTGTCACTCATTGTCACGGAAGGAAAATACATTACTGTGTACAAGAACCACCTTTCTACACCCCCTGACCCTTTCTCTTCATCATGTTCAGCACAAGCGCCTGCCATGTGCACCAGAATGGAGAAAGATGGGAGGGGATGAGAGGGAAATCTGTGGTAAAATGAATACAATTTTCTTAATAAAAAAGGATGTAAGTAGCCAGCAAACCAGCTGCCTTCTAGATAGGAATGAAATCCATTGGTTCCTAGAGTTAAGAGTAGTTTTATTCTAAGATTTGATTGTGTACATGTGCCCACATGCACACATGCATGCATCATACTGTTAAGTAATGTTCACATAAGTATACAGGCAATCCAGCTGGAGACTTTTCTGTTCATCCAGCCCATCTGCTTTTCTAGTCCTAAGCCAGATAGAATGGACTGACCCTGTTCCTGCCAACTTTTTCTGGAACACTTCAAGCAGAATTTACAAAGAAAACAGTCTCATTAGTCAGATATACTTGTCTTCAACAACACTTTGCAAATGAATAAATTTCAGCTCTCCTTTGTCACCTCAAACTCTCCCATACCTCTTGTCCCAGGAAGGAAGAATAGATGTTGCTGACAGACACAATCATAGAAAATACTGAGTGGATTTTAGTCCCCCAAAAAACCATTTTGTTCATTAGCAATGTGCTTACTCCTAACTGCACCTGAAAACAACTTCAAAGTTTGTGTTTTCTGATACTACTTAATACCACTCCCGATGCTGCATTGTATCTTCCTTCTCCAGGAGTCAGGTGTGTGCATCAGCTCTCTCTGTTGACAGAAGTAAGAACCACAGAACCAGTGTCAGTCTCTGCTCATAGCTCAGAATCTCAGTCAGATACTTGACTCTTTGGTGGCCCTGTCCTATCCAAGCATAATCAATTTGTGACCCATAGGCTATATTCATCTTATGATAGCTATGAATGTGACCCAATAAACTCACTTGTAGATCACAATGTCATATTACAATGTCAAAAGATTGAACATCTTTACATCCCCTCCAACACTGACTCCAACTGGTTGGTTTAAACCAGTACTGAAGTGAAGTGATTAAGGTGAAATGATGAGTGATGTGATTGCATTCAGCGTCATCCTGTTGCATAATCCTGAGAGTTATTGACCGACCTAACCTGGTCTAGCCAATAAGATGCTGCAGAAAGAGCCAGGGCATGAGTTCCAAGGCTAGATCATCAAATACATTGTAGCCCTAACCCTGGTCTCTCTATAATCACTGTCTCGAGAAGAAGCCCAGTCTTAGGCCACAAGGACAAGCAAGCAACCCTGCTGATACCCACCTGCCACAGAACTCGGGTTTCTGTTAGCAGAATGCATCAACTCACCAGCCCTGAAAGCAGGCCACCCCCATACCAGATTCCCTAGCCATGTCTCCAGATGATTACAATTTCAACTGATTCTATTGCTCATGAGAGGCACATTACATTACCAAGCTATACTTTTTTAAATTTATGACCTGCTGCCACTAAAAGAGGCATAAATGCTTGTTTAATATCACCAAATTTCAGTATAATTTGCCACACATAGCTGTAGATAACTAATACAGCTCAACAAATGAAAAAAATAAATTAATGTTTGCCTCCTTTAATTATTCTCAATTCCTTGTTGGTTCTCAAGTAACAAACACTTGCCTTGTAAACATAGCTGTTGTTTCATGAGATAACTATTTTTATTTAAACAACTTAATCATTAGTAACGTGTTTATATTTTATTGTGGATTTAGTTTGTTGCTTTATTTGGAAACATAAATATAAGCAGAGGTATCAAGATATAAAAAAGTGGCATGTTTGGAAGCACATAAATAGTTTCTGTAAAGGAAGAGATGATTTAACAGTACAATGTAAGTCTATGTAATTGCTAAGTTCCACAGCAGGTGTTCTGGTGTTTTTCTGTTAGCTCTCCTTTGAAGTGCAGCATTTGCTTTTGTTCTGGCCAGCAAATTCATCTGCTGTTTGTCTAGAAAAAAAAGTAGACATTTATCTGCTTTGTCAGTCAGTGATGCAGAGGAACTTTCACAGTCCTGCAAAGCAGAGGGGTTCAGACACTTTAGGTGGTTTGTAAGGATGATGTCCTTGTTTGAGTAAAGTGAAAACATCGGTTGCATCTTGAAGCATGTGTCAGTAAAACCATACAGCCAGCCTTAATCAGCATCTCCATTCTCTTAGAAACAGATTCAGAGCCAGGAATGGTAGTCTATACCTGTAATTCAAGTATTCCGAATATGAAGGCAAAAGATTAAAAGTGCAAGGACAACTTTTACTACATAGAGAGGTTGTTGCTAGTCTGAGCTGTTTGAAGATCCTATCTCCAAGTGTGTGTGTGTGTGTGTGTGTGTGTGTGTGTGTGTATGTGTGTGTGTGTGTGTGTGTGTGTGTGTGTATTCAGTTATGTTCATGTGTGTGTCGATGCAGTTATGTTCTACAGAAGTACCAGTGTTTAAACCTTGTAGTACACATCTTCACCACCACCTTCATTTTTACTAAAAGGATTCCATATAGAATCACCCTGTCTTATATATTGTTATCCAGACATAGCACTTTTCCTACTTCCTTGTACCATTATCACATCTGGACATTGATCTTGGCCTTGTGTCTTGTTTTGAACAATGGAATATCATGACATGATTTCAAGGTTGGAAAACTGAGTATATTGGAATTATACTCTTGTTTGTTTGTTTTTGCATTACTGTGAGATATTTTCAAGCTATCTTGATAATACCAAGAGCAAGATGAGAAGTACATTGTGTAGAACAGAACCAATTAAGCCAAGTCCAAGCTAGACCAGCCAGCTCCCTAACCTATGACCTCATGGGACACATAAACAAAGTATTTGCATATCACAGAAATTTTATGATTGCCATATAACATTGTTGTAGCAATATTTAACCTGTACATACAGATCAAGAAACATACATATTTTTCTTTTGCTAATGGCAAATGTCCAAGCTTGGGGATAAAGACTGTGACCCAATCATAAAAGAGCTCTTTCTCTGATTCAGCCTATACTTTAGCTCTAACTGAAGAAGATATGGTTGGCCTCACAAAATTCACTTTGTATTCTAAATCTTTAAAATCATAGAATCCTTTGCAAGGATGAACAGAAAAGGTCATTCATAAATAAAGAGGTAAAGGATCCATGAAATTGACTTGCCCAAGGTCACACACCTAGGAGCAGTAACACTGAAATGGTGGCCCAGTCTTCTGGCTCCCATCTCTGCTGCGCTCCATCTTTGATTGCCTCATATTCTTTTTTATTTTGACTTCAGAGACAACCTGTTTATGTAGGTTTAAATTATTAGTGAATATTTTAGCTGTCTAGACAATATATTTCAAAAGTTGTGACAGAAAACAAAACAGAACAGAGGCAGAAATAATTGATCCCCCGGGATGGGATGACCTAGATAGAAAAGGAAAATGGGCAAGTAGTATAAAAAGAGTAAAGTCAGAAGCTGAACAGAAAGTCTAGAGGTTACTAAGGTCATAGAACAGGAAAGGTTGTTTCTCAGAGGCTCCAAGCAGTGGAGGTGTTTGCAAGCAGCTGTGCCTTGAGCCTGGAGGCTGAGTCTGCAGACACAGACCATCCTGTAGCAGGGCTAAAAACTGTGTGACAGATTTTAACAGAGTCACCCACAACTGTGCCAGTACCACAGGATGAGGGTCCTCAGGCAGGGGTAGCTGCCCAGGCAAGTGACAGTTACCACTGCAGGAGAAAAGCCATTAAGTCAGCAGAAATGGGCTGATGTTCCTGCTAGAAACATACGGCCAGAAAGCAGGAACCAAAGCAGGTTCTGCTCCAGATCCCACAAGGCAGCTGCTTCCCACATACTGAGACCGCTACCAAGGCTGCACATGCTACATTCGGAAGGCATTGTTAGCAAGTGGAGAATCAGACCTTGGGAGCAGAGAACAAATACTTCTGTAAGCTCTTCCTAAAATCTACCCTGTGCCACTAGGCTGGGTCTTGACATTAGCTGTAGGAAAATTAACACAGGAACAGCAGAATTAATGTGTGCTCCCCTGCCAGCATCTCAGAATCCTTTCATTGCTGTTCAGTTATTTGTGTGACTTTGTGTGTGTGTGTCATATGCAACACTGTAGGTGTGTATGACCATGTGTATGCATGTGGAGGCCAGATCACAATGTTGGGTGCCTTCCACTCCTCATCTTTTTTATTTAGACAGACTCTTACTTTAATCTGACATTGGCTATTTGGCTAGTCTTCCTAACCAGCAAATTCCTAAGATCCTTTTGTTCTTCCCCAAAAATAGAGACACAAGCAGGTGCAGCCGTAGTCAGTGCTTTAGCTTGTTTTCTATTACTATGGTAAAGATCATAACCAAAAGCAGCATAGGGAGGAAAGGGCTTATTTGGTTTACAGATCAAGATCAGGTGATCACCAAGAGAAGTTAGAGGAAAAACTGAAGGTGGGGACCAAGAAGCAAGAAAGACACCAGAAAGGAATGGTTGGCTTAGGTTCTATTCTTACACAGACCAGGTTTGGCACTGCTCCAAGTGGTCTGGGCTCATCTACATCAATAAGTAATTAAGAAAATGCCCCATAGACATGCTCGCAAGTCAACCTGAAGAAGGTAATTCCTTAGCTGAGGTTCCTTTTTTTCCAGGGTTTGTCAAGTTGACAGCCAAAGCTAATGAGACTGCTACCAAGGTTTGTAAGGTGGGCACATTCCTGTATTGCTGAAGATAATGCAAAATGGCATAGATGCCTCTGGGAGGTACTTGACAGCATCTAACAAGACTGTATTTTTCTTGCTTCATTGACTTGGCAGTTCCTCAGGAGGACCCCTCCGGAAGCTCTCCATGCTCACAAACTATATAGACACAGCTTATTCTTGGCATCATTGTGTGTACTTGATAACTGCTGAAAACCATCAGAATGTCTAAACATGAGAGATTAGATGGATAAACTATTATAAATATTTAAAATGGAGTAATGTTTTTGTCAGCTTCTTGTTTGTATGACAAATACCTGTAATAATAAACTTGCAAAAGACAAAGACTTGTTTTTGGCTCCCAATGCTAGAGTTTGCAAGTCATTGATTGCTTCTGGGCCTGTGGTGAGGCAACACATCATGGCAGAAGCATGCAATATTACAAATATTGCTCACTCTTCAGCCAAAAGTCACAAGATGGAAAGGAGAGCTGGGGAACTCATTCTTTTTGAGCATATTCTCTAATGAGATAATGGCCACCTTTTAGAGGCTGCCTCTTAAAGATTACAGGAACTATGCATTTATCAGATAAGCCTGTAGAGACACTGAAAATAAGGCTAAGCATATAGAGAGAGAGCTGTTTAAAAAGAGAGGGAAATATCTACCAACTGATAAGGAGTAATTTTTATGAGACAGTACTAACTGAAAATGACGAAGTACAAAGAATGTATTGTGTATTATCTTTAGGTAACAATAAAGGAAGAATAAGAAAAATAGTTAATATCTTGTTTCATCTATACTCATAATGGCTAAGGTTGTGATTTTTCAAGTTTACAATTGCCAGTGGCCATGTAGGAAGAGCTGCAGATGACAATTCAGCTTCCACTAGGAAGCAAAGCACTGATGAGTGAATCTCAGATAATCAAGGCCCCAAAGACTTTGGTTGTAGAATGTCTCTTGCTACTGCTGAGCCTCTGCATGTTTGCTGCTGCCATTGTTCTTTGGTATCTGACTTGGTGTGAATGGATGTAGGGGAATTCCAAACTGCCTTTAAGGTAGTATGATTATCTTATGACACTATCCTTCTCACTGGGCATTTTTACCTGTGGATTATTATGAAGATGATTTCCTCTTCAGCTGTACTGTTTAAAGTACTGCCTCTGCCCCTGATAAAGCAGGGGCTGCAGAGAACAGAAAATATGAACAAGGAAGTGTCACCCAACTAGGAATTCCAGGAGCTTCACCCGAGGAGCCAAGGAGCCACATAGACTGTGGTTTGGGTTAATGATGAGGGGAAACAATGGCGTCCCCTCATCCATCTGGGAGTCAGATCGAGTTCTTTTTGATATCGGGAAATGTGTTCATGGGTTTCAGTGTGCATCACAGCTAAAACAAAGCTTTAGACAACTGACTTCATGGAGCTAGGAAACACAGAATTGGATGGTTGGTTAAGATAATTGGACAGGACTAATGAAAGTAGTCACCTGTTTTTCTGGCAATTATAAGAATTCCTGCTGATGTAAATGGTTATGGCTGAAAGGCTCCTGATCTCTATGAGCAATCCTATTTTTGACGTGTAATACATAAAACATTTAATCATGTAAGAGATACAAAAACATGTTGGTTTTTATTTATATTCATTGTAATCATTCACTTAGAAAACAAAATGTAACTACATTGTAGCTCTTATATTTCTTGAACGATTCTGCTGGGGCATAAAAGCTATAAAGGGAGAAAATAAAGGCACAGTAGAAGGAAAACACCAGAAAAGATGAAAAGGGAAGATGTGAAGGGAAGACATCAGTAGGTAATGTAGAGGAAGTCATCAGGGAAGCAGAAGAGGCAAAACATCAGGGTAGAAAAATAGAACAAAAAGAACAGAGTAGAACAAGAGTAATAAAATAAAGAAGAAACGTTTATTCCTCAGAAAAGAAGTCTGTATGTTTTCCTCAGTGACTCTACATCTCCTTTCCAGTCTCTCTGACCTGTAGAAGTTCCTCTAGCCCTACCCTCTATCACATGGAGAGAGATGTCTGCTTTCTGTGATCTGGGACATTCCCATCTGACATGTCCTTCAGGTTGTTTGGAGACATCCCTGATTGGTACTCTTGTGACTAGGACACTTGCCCTTTCTGTCTCCTCCCAGCTCCTTCCTGTCACTTCCTCACCTGCTCCTAAGAGATGTCTGATGTCTTCCTTCTGCATCATTTCTGGTGTTTTTCATTTCTCCTCCATTTTTTTCCCTTACAGCTTATATACCCCAGCAGAATAATTCATGCACGCAATATAAACAGGTTAATAGTTTCACTTTTCATATTTTACAGTTCTGTCCAATTATCTTAACCAACCATCCAATTCTTCAGTTGTCTAAAGCTTTGTTTTAGCTGTGATGCACACTGAAACCCATGAACACATTTCCCGATATCAAAAAGAACTCGATCTGACTCCCAGATGGATGAGGGGACGCCATTGTTTCCCCTCATCATTAACCCAAACCACAGTCTATGTGGTTCCTTGGCTCCTCAGGTGAAGCTCCTGGAATTCCTAGTTGGGTGACACTTCCTTGTTCATATTTTCTGTTCTCTGCAGCCCCTGCTTTATCAGGGGCAGAGGCAGTACTTTAAACAGTACAGCTGAAGAGGAAATCATCTTCATAATAATCCATAGGTAAAAATGCCCAGTAAGAAGGATAGTGTCATGAGATAATCATACTACCTTAAAGGCAGTTTGGAATTCCCCTACATCCATTCACACCAAGTCAGATACCGAAGAATAATGGCAGCAGCAAACATGCAAAGGCTCAGCAGTAGCAAGAGACATTCTACAACCAAAGTCTTTGGGGCCTTGATTATCTGAGATTCACTCATCAGTGCTTTGCTTTCTGGTGGGCTGGTCTCCTGAAATTCAATAGTCACCTGTTGCTCTTCTGACATGGCCATTGGCATACAATGGCAATTTTTCAATTTTGTCATGGTGAGAAAGTAATATATATTCAATTGAAATTTTACTAGACTAGTAATACTCAGTGTGCTGTTTTTCTGATGATACTGGTCAGCTCCAGTGAGGTACCATGCCCACATTAACTGCAGTCCTCATTTGTGGGTAGCAATGAAAACTCTCTAATGTACTATGATGCCAAGAAAGCATTTTCAATATGTTAGCTGTGATGAGTACATTTTGAAACTGCCTTATTCTAACTGGGTGTGGGTTTATTATGAGGTAAACTGTTTATGTATACATATGTTAACAAAAGAAAATTAAAAAATAAGACATGAATTGGTTAAGGATAGGCATGAAGTGAAATGAGAGGGAATGTGTATACTTCTCTGCATAATTTTATTGGACAGAAACATGTTAATATTTGAGCTACTCAAATAATAAAATTAAATACATACCAAGGAAAGCAAGCATGAAAACCAAATTAAGCTGAAACAGACTAATTTGCTTGTTTTAGATAAATACCACAATTACAATAAAAAGAAAGGAAAAAAAACTCATCCAAAAACTTACAAAGACATTACATATTTTTATTTTGATATAGAGTGGAAGTGAAAGAGAAATGGGAAACCTGTAAACAAATCTAGAATTATTGTCAATAGGGTTTATTTTGTTTGGTTGTGGTTATATGAATAAGACAATTTTAAACTACTTTGTATATATAATAGAACTGAGTGAATATATAAATATGTGATTGTTGAAAGTTCATGTTCTCACTCTGGAAGAAGAAACTGATAATTGTGAAATAAGTAAAGGTATGAAAGAGAAACCCTCTCTAGATACAGGAATAGGTTTCACCTAGAGTCAGTATGAACTCAGCAGTTTCTCAATAATGTGTTTGTATGGACATATTTATATGTGTATGTGCATAGATGAAAACATTCACAGTTACTACACCTAGAGGCCTCATGATATTCATCTGTATTTCATATTGCTGTTGTTAATCTTAGTCAAATCGTGTGTGTGTGTGTGTGTGTGTGTGTGTGTGTGTGTGTGTATTTGTATTGTGTATGTGAAGGTCAGAGAACAATCTCTGGGAATCCTTCCCTTTCTACCCGCTCTGCATCTCAGAGACAAACAGGTCATTAGGCCTGGTGACAAGTACCTTTTCCTGATAAAGCATACCACCAGCCTCTAATATAACAGTTTTTGCTGATAATATCTAGAATTTCTCATAGAAATGTCTAACCAAAGGCAACTTGGTATAAATAGGCCTAGAGTGTCTGTTTGGAATATTATCAGACAATAACAAGTCCAAAAATCCTGGAGTATATCAAAAGAACAGAGGCCCCACCAGATAACTAGGATAATTTGAACAACAGCATAATTAAGCATAATAATAGCTTTTAAAACATAGAGTAAAAATAATGACTCATAAGTCTCTTGCCAGTCAGTTGGTTGGGATCTTTGCACTGTTTCAATTAAAACTGTGTATGGGCAGAGGACAATCTCAGGTGTGGTTGTCACTCAGGCCACTGAGTGGCAACAAGTCAAGTACTAAATTAGCAAACTTAGAGGCTAAAGGCTCTCGGTTTTGAATGCCAGTGACAAGTATTGGTACTTAGTCCCTCAGGAAGGGGTGGGTACTTCTGAAACCTGTCATGCAAATCATTGCCAATAATTGGCAACAGCCATACAGGCAGGTAAGCAGGTGAAGCCCCACAATAAAATATTTCAAATAGACTGGAGAATGTAGAGGGGTCTAGGATGCAAAAGTTCTCATTTTGCAATCATCATAATAACTGAATCACTCTAGAATACTTCATGGATGCTAAACCAAGGAGGAAGTCTGATTGAAGAATAGGATATTTGTACGGTTTCTGTCTTCCTGTAAATGTGCACCAGTTACAACTGAGGAATAAGAAATAGCAAAGACATCAAAAACTAGCTGATCACAATAATGTCTCCACTGAAGGACACTGTGCCCCTCTGTCTATCTGTCTGGGTGGTACACATCCCCTATGCAGTGCTATAATAGAGAAGTCACGGGTAACATCAGCTATAGAACACAGGAGAAACAGTCAGTTGAAAGGGAAAAGGTGCTTTTGTCTTTGTGATGTCTGATAGAAACTAATTAAAAGTGTGAGCATTTATTTAGCTCATGGGTTCTGGTCTGCATGCATATTCCTTGGCTCCAGTGAGTCTGGGCCACAGGAGACAGAGCTTGTCAATGGAAACTCTAGGCAGAAGCCATTCACATTACAGCAGACAGAAAGAATAGCGATTATGGATGAGTCTAATACAATGTACTCCCAAGCATCCACCTTCTCCAGCTAGTCCTCACTTTCTAAAATTTTTAGAACATCTCACAATAGCATCATTAGCTGGGGACGTAAGCTTTGACAGAGGAACCTGTGGAAGACATGTATTATTCAAACCAGAATAAAGAGGGATTGTATTTTCCAAAATGTTGCTCTTCAAAAGACAAAGTAAAGCTCTAAAAATATTTTACATCAAAAGAAAAAAGAAAAAAAAAAAAAAAAACGAGATAATTGCAATACCTGACTCCAGACTGGATCTTTTATTAAAAGGGGAAAGATACTACCAGGATCATGGTAAGAGAAGCTAAGAACAAAATAATGTGGGTTGAAGACTTGTACCGCCAACTCAGCTATAGCTATGCTAAAAGGGTATCAATATTTTTTATATTTTTTATGTATTTTTTTCTGTTTCCCCTCTCCCACCCCTTCTCCCAGTCCTCCCCCAGCCTCACCCCTCACCCCTCTGTTCACTCCCCAGAGAAAGCAAGAATCCCAAGGTGAGTTAATTCAGTCTGGCCTAGTGGGAAAAACAACTTTCTCAGTCTTGATACAAGAGTATTAATATTTTTATGAAATACATATTGAAACATTGAACATTAAAGGCAATATATACATATACACAACCATCACATGGGTGTGATTGCATATACATCGGCTTACACATATACAAACATACATATTCACAGCTGTAGAAAGGAGAAAAGTATAGTGTGGGGGATGAGTTATTAAAAATATTTTAATCTAGGAATAGGAAAAGATTGCCTTACTTTGTTATACAGTTTTCATTGTTCAATCTTGTTCTAAGTTTAAAATTATTTTCAAGTATAAATTTGGTTTGGTTTGGTTTGGTTTGGCTTCATTCCAAGATAGAGGTGTCGTCTATATGCTACCTAGGGATAGCCACAGATGTGTAATACTCCTGTTCCTAGTTCCCAAGTCCCAATAGAAAATGTCAATAAAAAAGTGACTGAGCAAGAACCTAAGAAAAAAAGTTCTTCTTCATTCACAATCAGCCTATTTTTCCAACATCACAAGTACAGACACAAATGTCTGTTTCTTGGGGCTGAACTTTCCAAGAGAGCATTCCTTTTTCTCTGAGTAGTCTCCATGTGAAAGCTCAGAAGAAAGTGAATGGGGCTTTATCTGGTAAGTTCACCCTTCTCGTTTTATTTCTGCATTTTGTTCTGCCCTAGGTACTGGCTAGGATCCACTAAAACTTCAATCATTTTTTTTTCCTTTCTTAGGAAATGAATGAAGGTCTTTGATTTTCCTAAAACTCTAGGGTACAGTTACCCTCTTTCCATTAAACTATTTCATATCAAAAGAAACTAAGCTGTGTCTGCCCAGACCTCACTCATGAGTGAGACCTTCAGTCTTCCTCCAAACCCTGAGGTAGTGTTTTTTGTTGCTACTTTAGTGGGAAGTTTGGAAACAGTGCACAGTTTATTGTGGCCCTGCAGCAAGATTCCCACACACAGAGCACAGCTGCAGTTTGGAGTGCCTGTGAGCTCCCGACGTGGAGCTGAGACTCAGCCTCCGGGTCACTTTCCCTTTCACTGCTAGAGACTTGTGTTAGTACTCTATTGTTATGAAACGACATCACCATGGAAAACTGCAACTCTTACAAAGAAAGCCTTTAACTGGGGCTTGCTTTCAGTTTCAGGGGTGAGTCCAATCTCATCAGGCAGGGACCACGGCATCACACAGGCAGACACTGTCTGAAAAGCAGCTGACAGCTACATCCCAATCCACAGGCAGCAGCCTGAGAGAGAAGCTGAGCCTGGCTTGGGCTTTTGAAACTTCAAAGCCCATCTGCAGTGACATATGTCCTCCAACAATGTCACACCACTCCTAGTCCTCAAGAAGTGCCACTCCCTGATGACTAAGCACTCATATATATGAAAAATCACAGTCTCAAGCTTCTGGTGGTAATAGCATGGTTTTACACTACCAGATGCACCATGCTTACTATGAATCAGTCCTAGAAATTCCCATTCCAATGGATTTGGAGAATATCCTCCTGAGCGAGATATCTCAAACCCAGAAAGATAAGCAGAGGATATACTCAGTCATTAGTGGACTCTAAACAAAAAAGCAAAAAGCAAAGCATGTCCAAGTTGCAAACCACAACCACTGAACAGCTTAGAATCTGAAAGACCTTGGGACTGGCACCTTGGAGCCCATTCCCTCCAGAGGAGCACCTGACCCAGTCGTGATGTTGTGGTGAGAAAACTGGATCTCCCAGGAGTGGATACTGAACTGAGCAATATTGGGACCTTGGGACCTCCTGACCTTGATGGGGAGGAGATGGGGAGAAGAGAGAGTTACTGGAAGGGGTGGGAGGAGGAAGGGACCTTGAATAAGGATATGCATGGATAGAAAAGAAGAAGAAGAAGAAGAAGAAGAAGAAGAAGAAGAAGAAGAAGAAGAAGAAGAAGAAGAAGAAGAAGAAGAAAAGAAAGAAATCCCCATTCCAGCAGAAGAGGCTCAGTAGAAGTCACAATGGAGACGGGAAAGAAGGGGAAAGAAAAGCACATA
>PVIH01012894.1:0-61260 GCA_004025045.1 Sigmodon hispidus
AGGGTTCGAATCCGCCCCTCATAGACCCCTGCAGTTGGTTTGCTCAGTTCACTCAGTTCAGGGTCGCAGTAGGGCTCCTAGTAGATTCCCTGAGCAGCAGGAGCTGCGGGTGTGGCCAGGTGCAGAGTTCAGCTGCCCCTGCTCCAGAGTGCGCTGGGACGCCGCAGAGAGCACAGGTCCCGGTGGCGGAACCGGAAGCGAGTTTGTAAATTCTTAACAATATCCATCTATTGTTGATTTAATTTCAACTTTAAAAATAATCCCAGATTACTTATATATATTTGATTGTTAGTGTTTGGTTGTAGGCAGCACAGAGGTTTATCCTTGTGCTCATAGTTAAGGGGTATCTGGAATGTTAAACACTCAGTATTATTCCTTCAAAGGAAGGATATATAGCCTGTTATCTACCCATAAGCCTGAGAGTAGCTGTGGTTAATAGTCTGGTGACCTTTTGCTACTGGAGTGGCCAAAGCAGTGGATCCTTCCCCAAACTCTTATCATGAGCTTATTTTTCTCAGTCAGTCTATAGAACCTACTTTTATGAAAGGTGTCACATGTAGTCAATCTATAGATCCCATCTTTATAAAAAATATTACATATACTTTACAAAAAGTTTCTAATTTATACTCATCCAATCTTTATTTATCTTACTTACTTTATTCCTCAAAGAGATTGGCACAAGACATAAAATTAATTATCACCAGAAAAGTTTTCATCAAATTGTGCTGTACTTAAATAGGCATAAAATAAACTACAGAGAGTCAGACTCACAAAGTTTGTGCCAGTGCTACCTATTTAGTTGTGTTGAATTGAACTGTCTTCTTGCTGACCACAGATCATTCATTATTCCACTAGTTGCGCCCACAGAGAGCCCTGCATTTGGTGTTATAAAAATATAGGTATATATACCTGGAAGATATATGAAATTTATATGTAACATGGAAAATGATAATTAAGTCAGTATGTACCCACCAAAAGTCCAGTGGAGAGTCTTCGCTTCATCAAATAGACTTCCTACATGTCTTTCTTGACTATATCTCCTTTTCTACAACACAGAGCTACTATTCCAATTTTTGGAGTAATCTTTTTTTTTTTCCCCCAAAGTTTAGTCACTTAGATTATTTTAAACAATAACACTTAGTTTACTGTGTTTGAATGCTCTGCAACAGAATGCCATTCTATGTTTTGAATTTCAATTCTTTGACTCAGTATTCTACACACTCTTGGACAGATAGATTCAAGGAGAGCCTCAGTTATGCACACACTTCATGCTGTGCTTTATGCAGAGTATCTGTCAAATGCTATGTGTTACAGTGTGAGTACTCAGAGGGCCAACATTAGGAGGAACCACAGGAGAGGATTCATAGCTCATTGAGTCATGCCTTCCATTGGGATTTGTCTTAGTTAGGATTCTTATTGCTGTGATAAACACCAAGAACAAAGTAATTTTGGAAGGGAAGGGTTTGTTTCAGCTTGTGCTTTCATAGCATGGTCTGTCACTTGGAGAAGTCAGGGAAGGAACTCAAGCAGGAAAGAAATGCAAGGCAGGAGCTGATGCAGGAAGCCATGGAGGAGTGCTGTTTACTGACTTGCTCCTCATGGCTTGCTCAGCCTATTTTCTCCTGTCAACCCAAACCACAGACCCAGGAGTGGTACCCAGTGAGGTGGAATCACATACCTCAACCCTTAATCAAGAACATGCATCTCCGGTTTTACAATCACTTCCTCTTGTGAGCAAACTCTGTTTTGCAGGCTCTTTCTCTGTCACTGGCTTTGATTAATTCAGCTGCAATGTAGGAGACATTCATGTGGCAAAAATCCACAGATAAACTTCATACAACACCACAACTTCATAAACAAAGGTGCTGAGACTTTCATCCCAGTGGTATCAAGGAGTAAGGTATTCTCAGCTACCACAGAAATCAGCTTCAAATTTGAATCTTTCAGATGTTTTCACAGAGGAGACCCCAGTACTAGCCAACATATTTACTAAAGCTTATAATGGGCTAGAAACCAGCAAGGCAGTCACACTGTCTGAGTCCTGACCCACAGACACTGTGAGTTAACAGTGTGCAGTCATTATGCTACTATCATAAATTTTGATGTAATGACAAGTGACTAGTGTAAAGAGCACCAAGAAAAAGAAGAAGCAATCAAAGATTGATGGGAAGAAGGTATACTAGAATATATATTCTTATTCTTAAGGACCATAAATCCAATGAACTCATTTGTTTCTGGGAGGCCCAAGAGATGCTCTATTTACTAAGAGGATTAGTGTAGGGCAATTAAGGGGTCACCAGCATTGTGGAGAAATTCAGAGTAGAGACAATTCATTAAAGTTCTCATTTTTATAAAAAGTATTGCTGCAGAATGTGGGTCCATAGGAGTAATAGGAATGATAATATCATGAGAGAATCCAGGTAGAACCATTTATCTCTGAGAATTAATATAGGTATAATTATGGGGTGGGTAATCAGTCAGGAATGACAACTGGGACAGGAGTAAAGTGTAACTCCCAGCAATCTGTGGATTTTGAAAGAGAACCTGGTGTTCCTAACTACAAGACATGGGCACTCAAACTTGGAATATCCATTACTGTAGGCTCTGCAAATATATGTGTATCACTATATACATGTATGAACATATATGATGTGGGATTCTTTCTGTTTGCTGTGAATATCATTGGTTAATAAAGGTACTGTTTTGGCCTATGGTAAGGCATCTTAGAAGCAGGCAGGAAATTGGAGCATAGATAAAGGGTAAGGATGAGAGAGTCAGACAGAGATGTCAGCAGACACAGAGGAAAGAAGACAGCAATGATACACCGAGAAAAGATACCAAGCAACATGGCTAAACAAGATAAGAATAATGGATTAATTTAAGAGTAAGAGCTAGCTAGCAATATGCTTATGCCATAGGCCAAACAGCATGTAATTAATATAAGCTTCTCTGTATTTCATTGGGAGTTTGAAACTGCTGGTCCAGATCTCAAGGCTAGGCTGCCTAGGCAAAGCTAAGCTGCTGTGGGCAGGTGCAGACCTTGGGACATGACAGACCTGAAAATTTTACCACATATATATTTATGTTTTATTATCATGTTAGTAAAACAAAATAATGGATTTCACCATGACATTCCATATAGGTATATAATGTACCTGAATGGTACCCATTTCTCAATCTCTCTCACCATCATTCTACCCTTTCCTTAAGTCCCTCTCCTACTATTATTATATCTGGAACAATCCATCCATTTGTATCAGTAGAGTTTGCTTTATGAAGTTGGTGTACAACTTTCAGTGGATATAGTGGATCTTGTGGATTGTTTTCTAACTGGCCATCAACTGGGCCATCTGTTCTCATCAGAGATTTTTCAGGGAGTCTTCCTTGCTCAAACCTATTTTTTTAACGCAGAATAAATCCATAGCCTCTCACTTTCTGTGGGAACAAGAGCAAAACCTCTCCCCCAAAGTAACATATCTTTTGACTTAAATTTTGAACTCAAGACATTTTCAAAATATATAGGTTGAGGGGCTGGAGAGATGGCTCAGCGGTTAAGAGCACTGACTGTTCTTCCAGAGGACCTGAGTTCGATTCCCAGCATCCTCATGGTAGCTAACAACTGTCTGTAATTCCAAGATCTGACATCCCTATACATACAGGCAAAACACCAATTCACATAAAAAAAATAAATATATATATAAATATATAGGTTGAATTAATTCAGCAGCATTTATAATCAAATGTCTTTTAAGAGCTATTCCTTTTTCCTCAGCAGTCAAATAATTCAAAGACAATATAACATACAATATTCAGACTCTGTGAATTTTGTATCTTTATATGGATTTTTTAATGCTCTATTTTTTTTTAACAACTTTCCCTATCCTTTTTTTCTCTTCCAAGCTGATTTATATTTTAAAACACAATATAAACTGTTTAGAATTTTTTAGTCTGAATCTGTATTTTATATCTCTATCTTTTTCTGATCACATAAGCCTTCAATCTGCTAAGCAGATGACTAGGATTAAAGCACAGGCTATGTTGGCTGGTTCCTCCAAGATTTAAGTGTTTAGTAGAAAGGCCTCTTAAAAGATCCTCATGGTTTTTGTAACTAAAGATAGGTCAGGAAGCCTCTCTTAAAGGAGCAGAACCTCTGCTCACTGGCAGCAAACAGAGCACACCTAAGAAAACACTGCTACCAAAAAGCTGTGCTTGACTAGAATTCCTTTTTACACTTTTTCAGGCTTTATGTGGATGTATGTGCACTACATTAGAGCACCATTTATAGTTGCTGTAGGATAATGCTTTTGTACACTGTAAAGATTTGTCTCTTGTGTTGGTTTAAAAAAATGCTAATTGGCCAGTAGCCAGGTAGGAAGTAGAGGCAGAGCAATAAGACTAGGAAAATTCTGGGAAGAAAAAAGGCAAAGAAGCAGTTATCAGCCAGAAGCAGAGGAAGCAAGAGGAGAATGCTGGACTGAGAAACAGTACCAAGGCTAAACATAGATAATCATGGGTTAATGTAAATGTAAGAACAAGTTAGTAATAAGCTTGAATTACTGGCTGAGCATTTTTAAGAAATATTAAGCTTCGGAGTCAATTATTTGGGAAGCTTCTGCTGAGTATTTGAGAATTTTTGGTGGGACAGAAACCTCCGATTATAAGCTTAAGAATGAAGAAAGTATTTAGGTAAGATGACCAACTTCTCCTCCAAGTTCTACCTGGATACACTTCTCAGACCCATAACCCATCAACTGAAAATGAAGATGGTCCTCCGAGAGATAGTATCAATACAATACCACTAACCCCTTTGTCTATTTCTCAAAGCTCCTGCAACAACTCAGAGGCAAGTGGAATGCCCACCCATTTGGGTGCTATTGATCATCAAATCTGAGTTGACACTAATGACAGCATTCCAAAATGCCACCAGAGCTACCATTGGGATCTGGTGATGATAATCAGAAAGTAAACTGAGTCTTGACACACATGAGCCTCACAATCTGTCCTCTGGATCCATATATACCCCAGATATCCATATACCTAATTCACAATCATAAGCTATAGCATTTTATTTCCTTGAACTATGGAATAAAACTATTAGAATACAGAAATCCATGTGATATCACTGAAATGACCTAACACTCATGCTCATCTTCCATGTGAACTAGTGAATAAAAAATGTCAGATTAAAAACCTCTTCAAAGACATGTGTGGGAGGTCAATTGTTGAGGGACATTTGATTGTACTGTGACATTCTGAGATTGTTAATACAGTTAATCTTGAATCAGTGGGTGGAGCCAGTGACTAGCTGACCAGAATTAGCCTTAAAGAAACCAAGAATTTGGATAGAAAAGATGAAAAGGAAAGAAAAAGCAGAACTAGAGTTCAGCACATACTTTTGGTTTGGGGACCAGTGAAGAGATAATTCTCTTGCTTTGCTTCTGGCCAAAGAGATACTATCTCTCGGAGGACTATCTTCATTTTCAGTTGATGGATTATGGGTCTGAGAAGTGTATCCAGGTAGAACTTGGAGGAGAAGTTGGTCATCTTACCTAAACTCTGGCCTAAGCATCTCTTGTTGCTTCTTGGCTTCTCTGATCTAGCAGCAGGTTTTTTCCCCCTCAATCTGACTTCTGAGTTTTTGCTGGAAAATAGAATGGTAGATACAAATGTAAACCTTCATATCATGGCCACGGCAGAGCTGGGGCAACAGTGAAAAGATGAAACTGCCAGAATGCTATTTAGAATTTATTGGAATTCTAGATATCCAGGGAAGGGGAAGGGAGGGGAGAGAGAGAGAGAGAGAAAGAGAGAGAGTGAGAAGGGTGTGGAGAAAAGGAAGTACTGCCACATGATGTCTCTCTTTAAGGGACAGGTAACCATGTAGACACTTCCAGGGGTATGCTCTGTGAATGTGCTCTGTGGGCAGGAGCATGACCACAACATGGCTATGTGGAAGACTCATGGCCATGCTCAGGAGGCAAGCTAGGATGATATTTATATACTCTTTCTCTCCCTCTTTTTCTCTTAATCTGTCACTCCCAAAGTTCTATCACTAACTCATATTTTTTTTTCCAGACTCTAAAAAACAAAATTTACCGCCCCATGACTCAAGCTCCCAGACTACAGGAAATGAGCTGAGAAATCCAGCAGATTCCTCCGGCCCTGTGTCAGCCGGAAGGAGTCTTGTAGAGATCAGGGCAACCATGCTTATTTTCCCCTTCCCACAAACCCATTTTTTTTCATTCATATATATTCATTTATATATATATAAAACAAAGGGTGTAATGTAAGCATTCCCGATAGGCCTTGCAGACTCCCATGTCACATGTGCTGTCATTCACCTGGGACAGAGCAAATTGGCTGTCATGCCCCCCAGGCATGGCTATGTAAACATGGGCCCACCTGCCCTCTTAAAAGAAAATGCTCACACAAAAACTCTTTCTCTTTCTCTTCTGCTCCTCCCGCCCCCTGCTTCCCTGTTAGTAAACTCTAGTGTGATACCTGGTGATGAGACCCTTTAATATGCGCAAAAACCCCAACAAACAGGACCAGAAGGTTCTAAGGTTCTGGTATGAGTAACCATTGAGGTGTTTAGGGGTGGACCATGGGGTTGCAGACAATAATTAAAATATTGGGAGATTCATCTGCAGCCACTAAGCTGACAGAAAAACATGATTTGATGCCCAACATAGAAAACCAAATGTACCAAACTCTTTCATCAGACTTTCTTTGCACCACCAGCCCCCAAATAATGACATGGAGACTTATTATTAATTATGAAGTTTGGCCTTAGCTTAGGCTTGTTTCAAACTAGCTCTTATAACATACTCTACATTTTGTCATGTGGTTTATTACCTCTCCTTCATACTGTATTTCTGACTTTCTCAGTGTCTCATTGATTTCTCTCACATGCCTAGATTCACCCCAAGTTTCTATCTCTCCCTGGAAATCCCACCTATTTTCACCTGTCTAGTTATTGGCCATTTATTACTTTATTAAAACAAATGCAGTGACACATCTTCACACAGTGCAAACAAATACCCCACAATTGTCAATCAAATTCGATTTCAATAGAATTCACTAGGACAGTCCACACAAGGCAAATATGTTATAACAGATGGCATTAGAAGACCATAAGACCAATGAACAGATCCAATTGTAGTTCTCTTGAGGTATATAAAATCTTGGCAGAAGTGAGTTAACAGTATCTGGTATGGAATGCAAATGGAGCCCTAGTGATATAAAGTTAAGAGGAGACAGTTCTGTATCATATAGAACCAATAGAAATATAAATTCACTGTCTTACCCTCAGGTTGTCTTGAATCTCCTGCTTTTTGTCACAATCTGGTCTGAAAGGACATAGAGCTTTGGGATCCCTTATGTTGACCTACAACAACCGACTGGTCCACCATGGTCAAGTACGGACCCTAATGAACCTTATATGCAGAACTGATGCACCACTGTGCCGTCTTGGAAATTTTAGTTTGAGTGCTAAGTGTAAATAGCCAAGAATAGCAATAATTAAATAAGAACTGGCTTATAAATCTCAGGATGTGATCTCAGTGGCTCTATAAAGAAGGTATCTGATATGCCTACTGTAACTTTCTCTAGTTATTCTGACTTATGAGCTAGAGTAATTAGAACAAGGAAGTGTACGGGTGGATGAAAGGATGTTCTATGCAGGTGTCCTTTATCTTGTGGTCCCCATCTTTAAGCTAGTGTGAGCGCACAATGCAGGTGGCTCACACTGCTCATCTGCTCTGTTCTGTGTTCTTGAGGTACTTCTTTTCATATACATATGCTACTTTCTCTACACATGTCTGCCCTACCTGCATCTCTCCTATGTCTGGTGGTCACAAATGGTGATACCTGAGTAGCAGTGCAAAGGTCCAGACACTTTGCCTCTAAGAAAAGAAAGACTGTATTCCTGCTCAAATTCTAGAATCTTCCTGTCAAATGATGTCAAATGAGTTGGTGCTTATAGAATTCACACGTTGTTTCTACCACTGTAATCTTCTCGTTGAAAGTTTCTTCCAGGTTACTCTGGAGAGCATTTCCTTGTTACTGTTCCTGCAAAAGATTCCGTTAAGGTTCAATTTTTATAAAAGCCAACAGAGCACACACTTCTTATTGTGGCAGCCTCTTACTCACAGCCTGTTTCTGTATAGTGCCTACTGATAATCGCTCCTTAAATACATGTACAGAGATTTGAACTCTCCTGCCTAAGGCTTTGTCTTTGTAAGAGACTTTTCCCAGGAGGAATCCAGGTACGGATTTTAAACATCCATAGTTATGTGTTCCAATGAAGATTTCTGAGGGAAAAGGGTTGGCATACGTGCCACCATCTCCTGTGGTCTTTTCATTTTTAGAGACACACTACAGAAAAGTTGATTCATGACAACAGGAAGAAAAAGGAAGACAAAGTGCTTTTATAGTTATATGACTTCAAAATCCACAGTTATTTAAGTTGTAGAAATGACTCCATTTTAGAAATAGAGCAGAGAACAAGTGTTTCTTTCATGGGAGTCACATAATAGTTTTAAGAAATCTAAAGGAAATTCAAAGTTGTGTTCATATTGGGAAGAGAGAATACAATAGTGAGAGATAGGATATATTTGTAGGCAAAGCCAGTAGACTAATTTACTGGAAGTAAAGGCTGATAGCTGGTGCCACAGAATTCAGCTCTCAGGTGGTCTACATTGGGAATGTTAGCTGGTGATGAACAAGGAACTGTAAGTGGGTGCTCTCAGCAGTAGGAAGCACTAGGGCATGATGAGTGGCAGCAGGTGGTTTGGCAACAGGTGGGCCTGCAGCAGCTGGACACACAGCAGGTGGGCCTGCAGCAGGTGGTCAGGCAGCAGCTAGGCTGGCAGCACCCTTGGCTGCAGCCTTCCTCAGAGCAGACAGAGTCAGAGCAGGAGTTGATCATGGTGTTAACCACTGTTCTGTAAATAGTTAGAATCTTGCTCTTGACATCAAATTTTGATCTCCACTGGTGCATTTCTTGAGCAAGCATTCTAGAAAGTAATGTCTTGAGCCTGTTGGTAAACTGAAGAGCAATGCCTTGTCAGATGGAAAAGTGTTGCTGAAAACCAGAAGAATACAATGGAGTCTTAATCAGTAGAGCTGACTCAGGAAATCTGGGGAAGAGTATAGAAACCCTGTCTAAAGTCTTTATATTTTTCTGTGATATCCCACTATACAACTAGAGTTTCTATACTCTAGAATAAATACCAACGTAGAGCATCAAAGTGTAGGAACTATACAACTTAAAAATTGGAGCACAAGTAAATTAACACAAAAGAATAGATTATCTGGGAGATAAAAGGACAGGGACCTCAGGGGGAATGTTTTAAACATAATATCTTTATTGATGCTTTGAGGATGTGCATGTGTATACAATGCATTTTGGTCGTTTCCATCTCCCACTCCTCCTCTTACTCCCCCAACTTTGTCCCTTTTCTCTAACACGCTCAGTTCACTCTGTACTGCCCCTGTACTCATGGGTGTGAGGCCATCCAGTAGAACATAATTGACACAGGAGCCACACACTTAAAGAAAATGGACTCTCCCTCAGCCACCATAGCTCCTCACCTAGAAAAGAGGAGTTCATGAGCCCCTCCCTATTCCATTCTGAAATATTGACTGACTTGTTCTTGTGCAAGCAACCACAGCTGCTATGATTTCATGAATGTGACCTCAGAGCACACAACTGCCTATGAGGATACTTCTCCCCAGCAATCTTTTCCAACTAAAAAACAATCAAGTATCCAACCTCTCCCCTGCAAGAAGTTGGTCTACTAGTTGAATTTCTCAACATTTATAGTTATCACAAAGGGACTGGCTCCTAAGTCACCAGCTCTGGGAAGAGCTGGGATTGGTATTTATCAGTCCTCTATAACAATGAAACAGCTTTAAACAGGTAAACACTTGCTGCTGCAATTCACCAACACCCCACCCTCATCTCAGCCTCTTCATGGAGCAGTTTGACTGTAGACTCTCAGAGCTGATGCCCCAGAATCAAACCTTTAACTAGCTTCCATCTGGGAACCAGCAGTACATGTAATTAGTGGTACTTATAGGTTTGGTCCCTACCCCCACAAAACCAAGTATTCAGCCTCTCCCTGCAAAGGGTTGGACCACACATCAAGCACTTCGACTTTTATAGCTTCCATCAAAGGGACTACCCTCTAAATACAAGAGTCCTCAGTGACCATAGGGATCAAAGAGGCAATTTCAAGGAGTCTCAGGGGCAGTGTCTATCTCTCTAGCTTAATGCATACCTAGCAGACAGAAATACACAGTTCCCATTGCTTACTGAAATGGTCCTAGTTTAATGGTCCTAGCTATGACGTTCCAAATTCCCCAGCTGTTCTCCATATGTTAGGATTTTAATTAGCCTTCTAGTCTTGGGCATGATGGAGCTGATAATTACCACAAATTTGAGAGCCTAAAGAGCAGGTGAATAGGCATTTCCCATAACCCCTTGCCATGCTTTCTCCAGGAATAGATCCTACTCTACTCCATCCTCAGCTAAGCTGTATGTCTCTGACTGCTGATGGGAGTGTATTCAGTAGTTGTGTAAGAAAATACATCATCCTGCTGCAGGGGCCGGGTATGAAAGAGAGTAAAGGTGCCATAGACACTCTACCCAGCTTAAGGCTGAGAGAGTTTATTATTGTCTCTGGGGAATCAATCAGAAAAGCAGATCACACAGGAAGCAAGCCAGTTTCCCACCTTCTTGAATGACAAGGCTCTACCTCACATCTTGGGACACTAATGTTCTAAGCACACTTAAATTCCCTGGAGGAACACTACTGAGCATAAGACAATGATTTGAACAGTAACAAGAATTGGGAGGTACCCAGAGTCTCTGCCTTAAGGAGGCCTTTCTGGAAAGACTGGACCTGGGGTTGGGGTGGAGGTGTTTTACTTCATATGAAGAAATCAGCAGAAAGATGTGATTGAAATGGTGAAGGGAGAAAATATTTTCTGAACAAAATAGCAAGATCAATATTTAGATAATTATGAAAATTGCAAGGAAGGCCCAAGAGTTTCAAAATACTCTAACTTAGTTAGATTGAGAAGTATATAAACTGGTGCATAAAAGATGGCATGGTTGGTTCTTTGGATTTTTTGTTTGTTTTGTTTGCTAGATTTTTTTTTTTTTTTGTCGTCAACTTGACACAACTAAATTACATGGAAAGAGGAACCTCAATGGAGAAAATGCTTTCGTCAGCTCATGAAGACTGTGGGATATTTTCTTGACTGATGATTGGTGTGGGAGGGCCTCATTCATGATGGGTGGTATCACCCCTGGGCAACTGTTGTGAATGGTATAAGAAAGCAGACTGAGCAAGCCAGAAAGCAGCTCACCTCCATGAGTTCTGCATCAGCTCCAGCCTCCAGGGTCCTGCCTTGAGTTTCTGCCCTGACTTCCTTCAGTGGTGGATTACAAGCAGTAAAATGAGATATACCCTTTCTTCCCCAGATTGCTTTTTGTCTTGGTGCTTTATCACAGTAACAGAAAATAAACTATGACATGGGCACATAATGTAGGAGAGGGAGCTAGAAGCAGAGTGTTCCAGTATGCAATGGAAATTGTTATTAGCTTAGAAATGCTATTGTAACTAGGAGATAGCTTATAATTCCACAACAAATACCTATAGAGATTACACCAAATAAATCGAGATAAGTGAACATCCATCAAAATCCCCCCAAAAAAAGAACACAGAACAAAAAGAAAAAGAAACACAAAATGCAACAAAGGGGACAGAGAGTAAATAATGATAATAATAATAATAAAATAATAATAATAATAATAATAATAATAAACCAGCCAAAACATAGCAAGTTTTTTTTCTAACCTCAATGACTGAGAAATGAATAACAATAAGGACAAGGCAGAGTAAACAGATGTGCAGGAACAATCACATTCTTGGCTAAAGGACTAAGTCAAGAAGAAAGATTGGGTATGTTTCTTTGAGTCTCATTTCTTTCGTTTGCTTGCTTAAGAACATCTTTTGATTGATTAAAGAAATCAAAATGACATAGCCAAAACTGATGGAGCACTGAGAAAGCAGTCATAAGAGAAAAAGTAATACGTGTCTACATTAAGAAAGAAAAAGAAAGTAGGTAAGAGCTAAACATTCTTGACTTCTCAGTCTGCAGACGGAGAAGGAAGGGCAACAGTTTGAGACCTGCCTGGATGACACGGAGACACTATACCAAAAACCAAACAAACAAGCAAAAGATGCTGTGGTGGAAATGCTCTGTATGCTGAAAATAAAGGAGCTGTTTTGGCCTATGTGGAGCACCATAGAAGTGAGTGGAAGATCAGAGGACAGACAGGTAGAAGGAGGGCGGAGTTAGCCAGTCTCCATCTGACCCCCAAAGAAGAGACATGTAAAGAATCCAGGTGAGCCACGGGCCGTGCCACATGGCAGATAGAATACTAGAAATGGGTTGAATTAAGATGAAAGAGATAGCTAGTAATGTGATTGAGACATAGGCCAAACAGTATGAAATTAATATAAGCATCTGACTCATTTCTTTGGGGGAAAAAGCCGTCGAGGGCCAGGTCCAAACTTCTGGCCCAAACGGGGCCCGGAAATCTCACTACAACAAGATGCACAGAAGCTGAAGAGATAAATGAG
The DNA here is from genome assembly GCA_004025045.1 of Sigmodon hispidus. Classification (NCBI taxonomy): domain Eukaryota; kingdom Metazoa; phylum Chordata; class Mammalia; order Rodentia; family Cricetidae; genus Sigmodon; species Sigmodon hispidus. The sequence continues at coordinate 12,657 of PVIH01012894.1, forward strand.
GAGAAACAAAGCCGAACACACCTTTAGAATATTAAAGTGAGAATATTGGGTTAGGGATCTGTTTCTTTGGCTGGATGTTTGTCCGTTTGTTTGATTTTAAGACTGAGTCTACTACTATGGTATACTCTGGCCTTGAACTCATGTCCTTTAGCTTCAGGCTCTTGGGTGCCAAGATTACAGACTTGGATAGCACACCTAACTACTGGGTTACAGATCTGTCTTTGTATTTTTATGACTATTGCCATGTGGTCCTCCAAAAATGGCCTCATTTTAAACTATCTTCAGACCCCAAACCATCCACATTCTACACACTGCTGTCAGACCTACTGGAGTCACAGCCCTGACAATAATCAATCTTCTTGAATTTAAATAACATTTCCTTTCTTTTTATAATCTAATCTTGTATTGATTCCTTGTGGGTTTTACATCATGAATCTTGATCCTAGTTATCTCCTCATCCCTTTGAATCTGCCCTCTGCCCTTGCAATCTCCCCTCCCCCAAGGAAAACAAAATAAAACAGTTGGTCAGCCTGCCAGTTCTCCCCTGTCCTCACCACTAGGGTGAGCTCTCTATCACGTTCAAGGCTAGTTCACCCTGTGGAGCAAGGAGCAAGGGGTGGGGCCAGTGCTCCTGCTTTCATAACCTGGAGGCTAGCTTACCCACAGTTACACCACCAGGGCCAGCTCTACTGTGTTATCCAGGTGATGTGATGAGCTGGGGCCACTCTCCTGGGTGCTCCAGCTGGTAAGAGACAAGGGCAGTTTTCTTGTTCTTGTGACCTCCGGTCCAGCTCTCCCACCTGCCATGGGCTGTGAAGGATGAGAAGAGGCCTCTCTCCCTTGCCCGCCCACACCACCTTATGGTAATGAGGGGAAGGACCAGAACTCTCACACTCATATTCTCAGGGCCAGCTCACCTGCTCCCCAGTCAATGAAGTCAGCTCTACTGTGCTGCCAGGCAGGGAGTAGGGCTCACATTTTGGAGGGCTGCAGCTTGTAGGGGGCAGGATCAGCTCTTCTGCCTGCCACAAGTGGTGAGGGGCAAGGGGAAGAAGGCATCTTTCCCTCCCCCTTATCACCTCACGGCAGATGGGAGGTGAAGGGCCAGCTCTCCCACTCTCACAGTCTCAGGAAAGGCCCAGCCCCCTTCCTGTCCCTGTGCCAGCAGGGTCAGCTCTGGTATTTTCTCCTCACCACCTACAGTGTAGAGCCATTGCATTTTAATAGAAAGTTCATTTAACTGTTTTTCTTATATTTATTAGCTATTTTTTTTCTGTCATTCTGTCTTGAGCAAAGCACTCTTACACAGTTGGTCTATGTCCTTTAGGGCGCATATGATTTCCTAGTCCCAATATTAGGATGAGGAAATCAAATCTACCTCAAATGGATACACCAGATTGAACTGACCCACCTTGGGGGAAAGAATGGAGGATGGGGTGGGAAAAGGTTGAGGGAGGGTGGGGATTGGGAGGAGGGAAGGGAGAGCCAGCAGGGGGATGCATGGGAAAGAAAACTTTTTACACAAAAAAGATTTCTTTATGTTAATACACACACACACCACCAACAACAACACCACATGTGTGTGTGTTGTGTATATGTGTGATAATTTGTTTCTGATTATAAGTAACCTACTAGCCAAGTCATGTAGTATTTGTTCTGACATACAGTATTTCCCAGGAAAATATGATACTCTTAGATTTCAGCTACTTCCATGAGAATGACAATGAGCACTGATCACAATCTTTAACTTTCAAGACATTCACAGGTTGCAGCAAGAGTGGAGCCTACCAGAGCCCAGCAACTTACAGTTGAGTTCATGATAAAAGACACATATTTGCAGATGTACTTTATATTAATCAGAAATGTCCTTGAAAGGTCTCCATTTAGTCTGATAAGACTTAAAAACTGAGACCATGAAGAACTGCTAGATATAGTCAACAAAAGGAATAGTGCTTGGAAGTCCCTGGCTCTGAGGTAGACACGATATGAGACCACCATGCTACTTGTTCTTTTTGATTTGAGGGACAGTCTTTCCTCCAGCAAACCCCCTGACACTGCCCACATCAGCTCTTCCTCAAACCATCTTAATACCAGGACAACATGCTCACATGTCATGTTTCATGTCAGTGGGAGTCTTTGTTCTGTACACCATTCTGAGAATGACGGAAATATATATATATATATGTATATATATGGTGCATATGATATTTTGATATACATGGTGAAATTATTACAATAAACTAACATATGCACTGTATCACAGTTACTACCATTTTGCACTGAGAATGTTTGAGATGAACTGTTTTGTAACAGATTTTAACCTTATAATGCAGTACTGGTAACTACAGTCATTGATGCTTTTCCAGAACTTACTCATCACACATAACTAAAACTTTAAATGCTTTGATTAACATCACCCCAGCTTTAGATAACCACAATTTCACTCTGCTTCTGGAGCTTGACTATTTCTAATGACGTAAAAATGAGATCATGTATATTTGTATTCCTGTGTCTGGTTTACTTCATTCCCACAGTTACCCAGTTTGATTCATGTTGACACAATGGCAAGATTTCCTATTCCTTCTCTCAGAAAACACCATCATATTTTCGTGGTTACTAATTCATTTTATAAGAATATGAACATGTGGCCTTCATTCAATTCCCTTACTTATTATGTCACTCGTGTTTATAAGCTGCACATTATTTTACATGAGTTTATAAGCTGCACATTATTTTACATGAAATCATTTTATTTCTATGACTCAACACTTACAAATTACACCTTCTCTCATAGGATGCACTTTTCTTTCTCAAAAATATTTCTAACATGGTCTGTCTAACACAGATCTTTTTATCAAATTCAAATTTCAGATTGCACAGGGAACTATCCAAAGAATGAAAACTGGGTCTCAGGCAACATATTATATTTGCCACCACTCAAGATTGCTGGTCAGTCTATAATCAAAAGCCAGTGAGAAAAAAGTTACTGGTTCTTAGAAATAAGTTTGAAAATTGAGTTGAAAATCTGGCTTGGGAGGTAAAAGCTAATGATTTGGTGATTTTCTTTATTATAGAATATGATTGACATGCAAAAATTTTATTTTCATTAATTAGATCACAGAAATGCAAACCTGCCTCCAAGTAAAAAATAAATGCTAAAAATAAAGATTAACAATATTGATGATACCAAAAAAAACATGTAAAGGGTCTATCATAAACAATTTCATGAAAAGGCAAGTAATGCATAGTAATAGGATGAGGAGCCTGCTCCGGTGAACTAGTGTGCCACATCAGGTCATCTGATAGAATGCCATGGCCGTAGGCATGATAGTTTTATGTGGCATTGGCTTAAACAATTGTTTTTAAGTCATTGCTTGATAAATAAGGTGAATAGGTGCAGCAATACGCGACAGATCAGAACAAAGTCAAGTGTGGTAGATAAGGGATATTAGGAAGTCTCTACTCAGGAAATATGTTGGTTGGCCTGAGAGTAGTGGTCAGGAATAAAATTCAGCAAGATGACCCACAGGAGAGTAGGCAAGAGCAGGTAGTCTGGCAACAGACAGAACAGCAGCAATTAATTTTACAGCATTTGGGATGAGAGCAGCTGGACATTGAGCAGCTGGGATGACAGCAGTTGAGGTGGCTGGATATACAACAACTGGGGTCACAACAGCTGGACACACAACAGCTTGGCCTATAGCAGCTAGGATGACAACAACTGGGCATGGAGCAGCTGGGATGGGAACAACTGGACACACAACAGCTGGACATACAGCAGCTGGGATGGCAGCAAGTGGTCCTGCAGCAGGTGGACACACAACAGCTGGGTTGACAGTGAGTGGTCCTGCAACAGTTAGGCTGGCAACAGATGGTCCTGCAGCAGGTGGTCTGGCAGCAGCTTTGCGTACAGCCCTCTTCAGAGCAGACAGAGCCACAACAGGAACTGAGCATGATGATGAAGACAGAGGCTGGAGGTTTTGGTCTGAGTATCCAGGAGAGTGAGTTTTCTGAATCTGGGAGTCTCTTTTATACCTTTTATCCTCTGTCAAGAAACATCTTTATTATCATGAATGATGTTGATAGATAAGAAGTTATGAAATTAGGTAATTATATACATTTACTTTCAAATTTCCAAATCAACTCCTATCCCTTCCTTGTGTGAAACATATAATTTCAAATCTGCTGTGTTCTCTCCTAATTGGTGATGTGGAACCAACGATTTGTGACTGGCTGTCACTATACTCCTCCCTCATGCATGGCTCAATCTAGCTAGGTTTGTACTGTAAGATCCATGCTTCAGAACACTTGACAAATGGGAAAGCAATAGCAGAAATAAAAGGAAGTAAAATAATCCCTATTGTAAAAGGCGAAAGATTTATACGGTCTGAAGAGAAACCAGAGTATAATAATAATCCCTATTGTGAAGTGATGGATTACAAGTTTACAAAGAAGATCTGTGACTCTGCTATGAGTGACTCCTGAACAATAAGGAAAAACATAGCTCCATGAGCATGCTAGGGGGTAGGAGGTTGGGAAAGACAATTCAATGTAATGTATGTTAGCATAATTTCCTTCCAGTGTTAGCTTGTTGGATGGGGTGGGATCAACCTACAGATTAAAGGTGCATGAATTAAAGCTCATTTTTCTGAAATAACCAACTGATACAGAATATTTAGAAGTACAACATGACAGCCTGTATTTTAAGAAAGTTGTTTTGGGAGATGCATAGGAAAGACAATGACCTCTTCAGATCCCATGCTTATTCATTCCCTCCAGTAAGAATATGTTCCATATCCCAATACACCTGATACCACCTCGTCTCAAGAAGATCAAATAGATGCTGACAGATAAGTGTTTTCTTACAAGTTCTGATAATCAAGCATCTCAGAAGCAGAATTCCAATAGCCTAAATTCCCTACTGTACTGGCCACAAACCATAGACTCCCATTCTTAACAGTTTTCTACTGGCCCTAAACACTTACATCCCTGCCTCCCACATCACCAGCTCTACCTTTGGATCCTCCACAGTTGCTATCATTGCCACAAGGATAAGTTTTCCCCATGTAAGAATGTCTCAAGTGTTTTACTGGTCCTTCTCTTAAGATAACTTTAATCTATTGATGCTTTGTTTTAATCAAGTATCTGTTTTCTGAAAGAAGTGGCTTCAGATGACCAATTACAGCTAGGGACATGGCTTCAGGAGGCACTTTGTTCACCTGTGTATGTGATTGCACCCTCCTGGGTTTTAACAGATTTTGCAGGATCTAAAACCTATCCCAAAAGTGCACACTCAGAGCACAACTTTCAAACACACACTAAGTTTTTATTTTTTTGTAACTTTTTATTATATTTATTTTTCTCTGTGTGTGTTTGTGTAGGGGGTGCACACATGTCATTATGTGGGTGCAGAGGTCAGAGTCAGTTACCTCCTTCCCCCCTTCCTTTATAGGTTGACAGCAAGCACCTTTACCCCTTGAGTCATTTTGCTGATCCATTCATGCAACTTTTTTCTTGCCTGCCTTTTAAACTCTTCCTCAACCCCTCCTGGAGTTTTCTCTATGCAGTCTGTCATGATTTATTTTAGTACTAATGTGAAGGCAATCGGGGAATGAGAAGCATAGTCCATTTTCTGCCATATTTGCCTCCACAGCCACTGATCTGTGCCTCATTTTACTTCTTTCATTATAACAATGTAAACAGTCCCTGGCTGCTGCCTCCTGCTCCTTCTCCTCCCCTCCTCTCCCATCTCCTCTCCTCCCTTCCATCTTTTTCTCTTTTTCTTTTCCTCCCGAGTTTGTGACTTGTATACTTTTCTAGCATTTATTAGCTTTTAGCTCACTTAATATATTTTTCAAATCCTTCCATATCATCCTTCTCTGGAACAGAAGTTTTTCCCTATTACATTCTATCTATGTTGCATCCTTCCTTTTATCTCTAAGCCTTTATTTTGAAGACTAGACTGTGAGTTCCTTGTTGGAAACTTTTGGTCTTCATATGTCTTATTATCCTCAGAGTTGAATGATCCTGTGAGCCTGCCAATCATCTTATGGGTTGAAAAGGAAAATTATCATTAATTAAATAAGGTAGATAATGTTATTTTGAAATATAGATAGTAGATTGCATATGAAAGATCAGTTTTTTTTCTGATTTTGAGTTATCATATATAATTGTATATATTTAAGGGGTACTATGTGACGTTTTTATGTGTGCATACATGACACACTGTTTAAATCTGAGTTAATAATTTACATCCTCAAATATGTATATATATACATATATAAAAATTTCTCACTGGAGAAAATATTTAATGTTCTTTGTTCTGGATGTTTTGAAATATAAACTATCATCTGTAGTAACTTTTCTATGCAATTGTACATTATAACAGCTACATTTTAAAACTTCTATTTATCTATTTATTTTACATGTGTTGCATTTTGCTTGCATGTTTGTTAGTGAACCACGTATGTGCCTGGTACCCCTGGAGGCCCCAAGAGAGTTTTGAGTCATCCATTATGAGCTATGATGTAAATTCTGGGATTCAAACCCAGGTCCTCTGGAAGAATAGCCAGACCTCTTAATCACTGAGTCATCTCTCTAGCGCTAGAATGATCTCTTTTATCTCATTGTTTTGCAACATATTAACCAGGTATTCTTCACTTGTGTCTCTCTATTCTCTCCAGAATCTCAGAACTACTTTTCTAATCTCAGTTTTTATGAGATTATTTGTTTTATTCCACAGTTGAGTGACATCATGAGTATTTTCTTTCTATATCTAACTGATTTCACTTAACATAAAATTTTTCAATTCTATGTTGTCACAAATTATAAAACTCCACCCTTATATGAGTAAACAGCATTCCATTATTGCTAAGACATTTTATATATGACTCATCAGTTGATAGGCACAGGTTAATTCTGCTTCCCAGCCAATGTGAATGATGCTGCAATAAATGTGGGACTAGGCATACCTCTAACATACTAGCAAATCTAGTTTTCTTCCTGGTCATAGTAACCCCAAACATCTTTGCACCTTGGAAGGAATAATACTAAAAGATAAAATGTTAATTCTCAAAATAAATGAAAAAAGGTACATATATTTCTAATATAAGGCAATATTTATTGAAGAATAGTTAAACACAGAATAGTGAAATCCAAGAAAGTTAAGTTACCCCATGCATCTGAGACATGCATGTAAAGGAGAGATTCTTGGGAAATATGGAAGTACTTATTGTAGGACTCTCTTCTGTCAGTTTCTTATTGTTGTCAGGACAATAAAGGTAGGAAGCATTTAATGCATGGATGAGAAGTTCAGCTCACTGTGATTATGGCTGCCTCCGTGTTGGTAGTCAGACAGGAAATTCAACAAGAGGGGCGACAGCAAGTTGTATGACAGCAAGTAGTCTGACAGCAGATTGGGCGGCAGCAGCTGGACACTCCACAGCTGGGACGGCAGGTGGTCTGGCAGCAGATTGGGCGGCAGCAGCTGGACACTCCACAGCTGGGGCGACAGGTGGTCTGGCAGGAGATTGGGCGGCAGCAGCTGGACACTCCACAGCTGGGGCGACAGGTGGTCTGGCAGCAGATTGGGCGGCAGCAGCTGGACACTCCACAGCTGGGGCGGCAGGTGGTCTGGCAGCAGATTGGGCGGCAGCAGCTGGACACTCCACAGCTGGGGCGACAGGTGGTCTGACAGCAGATTGGGCGGCAGCAGCTGGACACTCCACAGCTGGGGCGGCAGGTGGTCTGGCAGCAGATTGGGCGGCAGCAGCTGGACACTCCACAGCTGGGGCGACAGGTGGTCTGGCAGCAGATTGGGCGGCAGCAGCTGGACACTCCACAGCTGGGACGGCAGGTGGTCTGGCAACAGATTGGGCGGCAGCAGCTGGACACTCCATAGCTGGGGCGACAGATGGTCTGGCAGTGCACTGGGCGGCAGCAGGTGGTCTGGCAACAGGTGGTCTGGCAGCAGCTGGGCTGACAGCAGCTCTCCTGGCAGGGACTTTGATCACAGCCCTGCTCAGAGCAGACAGAACCACAACAGGAGTTGACCATGGTGTCAGAGGTGGAAGTTCTGAGTGAGTTTTAAAGAGAGTGTGTTCTCAAATATGTGAGTCTCCGTATTCCCTGTCCCCTTTTATACCCTGATGCTCTTACAAGGTCAAGGGTCATTTCCTTATTATTGTTACTCTTAATATATAAACAATTACTAAATGAGCTAATTGTAGAAGACTCTATGTAAATTTAGATGGGATGCATTCTTTTCTTTCTCAGGGTCAGGGTTTATCAAATCAGTCTTTCCTTCTGAGTCATCTCTGTTTCCTTATGTGTTTCATCAAATTTCAAAAATTCCTATTCTGACTCAGCCGATAGTTAGGGCAAATGATATTCACATATCTCAGATGTTTTTTATGAAGACAAATAACATTGTCGCATTTTATACAACCTTGAAGATGCTGGGCTGTAAAGCAGGCTTCTTTGATGAACTGTAAACTCAGAATTCTGTATTGTTGTGTTGTATTGTTTATATTATTGCATTGTATTATATTGTTACTTTCCATTATTACAAAAGAGCTGTAGTAATTTGTAAAAAACTTTGTAAAAAAACTGAGCCTTTTCATGCAAATTGCACTCAAATCCTTGGCATCTTTTAGTCCCTAGTTTCTCCATTCAGTTCTTATGGCATTTCTTGATGGTGCTGTCTAATTTCATTGTATTAGGGCAGAAGACAAACTGCATATTATTCCTACTGTTGAGAACTTCAGTATAGTCTAATGTCACTTTTAAATAGTCTACATATATATCTAAACTATGGAAATGCATTTTTTTAAGCATACGATGGGATAGATGTTGGATAAATAGATATCACATCTGAATTGATAGTAATTTTATTTGAATTTTCTGTATCTTTACTCTTCATTGTGAAATGATCATTTGTAACAAAACTTTATGAAAGTCTGAATCTAGATTGTCATTTTATAATTTTCCCATGTACTTATGATATCTTGAACATAGCCCAAGAGCTTATAAAAACAGAAGACCTGACATTTTGGAAATGTGAAAATATATTGCAAGAAAGTCATTGTCAAGGTCAAAGCAGGTACATGTGTGCTGACTTGACATAATTGAAAAAGAAATGATCATTTATTTCTTTGGAGAGAACTAACCCTCTCTGTGCAAAGAATGGAAAAGGATATGGGGAAATACTTCTTCCACCATTGAGGTAATAATTCCTTTTATTAAAATATAAATGTTCATCTGCCATCTAATTCTCTTTCAGTTTGTCTTAGCTTCTACAGATGTGTGTAAACACATGAAAGTTTTTGACTTAATATTTCAATCGACCTACTATGGTATGGATGTTATATTCAAGTTACTTTATTTGCTCATGTGATAGTAACCTAAACTTTTGTTCAGATAAACTGGTCATTAGGTACACTTAATGACCACAAATATTTGTGATATTAAGAGAGTAGGTATTTGTTGGGACACAGTCACTCTATCACACATGATTCTTTAAAAAGTCCAAGGCATTCCTAAGATGGTAATATGACAACAAACTTGGTCAATAAAGTCACATAAAATCTCTGGTCATCTGTCAGAACGCCACAGTAATAGACAGGGAATTTATTGCTTATGTGTTTTATAGTTTAAATAATTAGATGAAAAAATTAATTCTTAGTCCAGGAATGATAGCACATTCCTTTGTTAGCACTAAGAAAGTGGGGGCAGGAAGATCAGGAGTTCAAAGCCAGTCTCAGCTAAGTAGAGATTTTAAGGGAAGCCTAGGATACATGAGCCACACTGTATTTATGAACAAAAACAGATTAAGGTAAAGAGCTTCTTGATGACGTGACCAATTGAGTGATAGACTTAGTTATAGTGATGGTTCGGTATAAGCACAGGTGTAGTGGAGAAAACACGAGGCTGGCACACTGGCAATGTAATAGTTCTCCAGGACTGAAGGACAAGAAGAAGAAACTGGGTGGCAGCAGGCAGTCTAACAGCAGGTCTGCCAGTATCAGGGGTGACATAGAATTCCTAGCAGAATCTTTGGCCATACATAGTCATAGTCAAAACAGGTGAAGCTACAAAAGATGACCATCGCGTCCTGGGTGGAGGTTCTTTGTGACTCTCCAGGGAAATGAGACTGATGAGTGTGGAGGTCTTCATCTGCTGCTAAGCTAGCATTGTTGTTTTATTTGTTTTTCTGACTATGACCTTTCCAGACATTCTAGTCTTGACTTGCTGTCTGTGCAATTATATTTGCTTTTTAAAGGGATATTTGCATGATTTTCATTGAATCAGCTTCTCATCTCTAGAAGTACAAGGCCTTTTAAATGGCAGTATCCTTTCATCCGGTGCTTCTTGATCCTTTTTGGTGTGTCTCATTGCTGTACTGAGTACAGGATGAGCTGTTCCTCTTCCCCTAGCCATTTAACCCTCTGTTCCTGAATAAGACAGGGAACCATAATCTTTCCTATGTGGATGATATTCAGAATAGGTGTAAACATAGATACATACATCATATACAAAAGTCAGAGCCTAAGTATATAATAGCAAAATACCTGATACAAAAAATCAGTATGGTACAGGTGTATATTATGAAGAAATTAAGAAATAAGGCTGGTGGAAGGCACATTGTTTTGAATCTAACATTCAGAATAAAAACATTCATTTCATTTCTTTTCTATATCAATTTTTAATTCAGTCAACTTATTATAAATTATAGTTAATGCAAATTTTCAAATTAATAAACCCTTAATTCTCCTTTAGTCTATGCTGGAAAACAGCCCATGGTAGACCTAATAAAGAAGATTGCAGGTGATGAGAAACTTCTCTCCTCTCAGAAACCGCACCTCCACACAAGCCAACATGACCCACACCTGCTGCTCCCCTGACCACCAATCCAACTATTGCAGAGCTCCCTGATGTGGAGGACAGCCTGTGTGTCCAGCAGATGCAGAATACCCGGTGGTCAGGCTCCTAGCCTCCACCTTTGATGCTCTTGCTGACTGGGCAGCCACTGCCAACCATCCTGCTAACAGTTGTCTTCAACTGCTGTGAACCATTCATGTTCTAAGCAAACCTGCTCTGGAAGCTTTGCCAAGAATAGGATGCTGATATTGAAAATGCTTTCATTTTGTGTAGGGTGACAGGCAAAACTCAAATCCAAGTGAATCAAAGACCTCAACATAAACCCAGCCACTTTAAACTTGATAGAAAAGAAAGTGGGAAATACACTTCTACGAATTGGCACAGGCGATCACTTCCTAAATATAACACCAGTGGCACAGACACTAAAATTAACAATCAATAAGTGGGGTTTCCTGAAGCTAAGAAGCTTCTGTAAAGCCAAGGACACTGTCAATAGGACAAAACAACAGCCTACAGAATGGGAAAAGATTTTCACCAACCCTACAAGTGATAGAGGACTGATCTCTAAGATATATGAAAAACTCAAGAATCTAGAGTCCCAGACTTTGAATAACCTAATCAAAAAATGGGGTTCAGATCTAAAAAGGGAATTCTCAACAGAAGAATTACGAATGGCTGAAAGGCACCTGAAAAAGTGTTCTTCATCTTTAGCCATCAGAGAAATGCAAATCAAAACAACTTTGAGATACCACCTGTCACCTGTTAGACTGGCTAGGATAAAAGACACAGAGGATAACCTATGCTGGAGAGGATGCGGAGCAAGGGGAACACTTCTCCATTGTTGGTGGGAGTGTAAGCTTGTTCAGCCACTTTGGAATCCAGTATGACGGTTTCTCAGAAAATTGAGAATCAATATCCCCAGGGACCCAGCAATACCACTTCTGGGTGTATACCCTAAATATGTACAGTCACACTCCAAAGGCATTAGCTCATCTATGTTCATAGCAGCGTTATTTGTAATAGCAAGAACCTGGAAACAACCTAGATGTCCCTCAACTGAAGAATGAATTAACAAACTGTGGTACATCTACACAATGGACTACTACTCAGCAGTAAGAAAAAATGATATCCTAAAATTTGCAGGCAAATGGATGGATTTGGAGAATAGTCTCCTGAGTGAGGTATCACAAACCCAGAAAGATAAGCAGGGGATGTACTCACTCATTAGTGGACTCTAAACAAACAAACAAGAAAAAAAGCCAAGCATGCCCAAGCTGCAAACCACAACCACTGAACAGCTTGGAATCAGAAACACCCTGGACTGATTCCTTGGATCCCACTCCCCCTAGAGGAGCACCTGACTCACTCTTGAGGGAGGAGGGAGAAAACTGGATCTTCCAGGAGTGGAGGCTGAACTAAGCAATATTGGGACAGTGGGACCTTGGGACTGCCTGCCACCTGCCCAGGGAGGGGATGGGGATTTGTGGAGGAGAGAGAATGATCTGATGTGGTGGGAGGGGGAAGGGACCTTGAATAAGGATATACAAGGATAGAAAGTGTGACTTCTTTGTTCATAATAAAATAAAATAAAAAAAAGAAAATGTTTTTATTTTCTTTCTCTAGTATCTAAAAGACCACTGAGAGATGCACTCAGCTTTATCCTGGTTTTATTATTTATTGTCCACTGATCACCCTAGCATATGTTGGTAAGCTCCATAATCTGAGCTCTGAAAAAGTGGTGATCAGCTTTTGTCTCTATGGAACTTTAAGAATGTTCTGCACCTGACTCTGTAGAACAATAAGTTTTAAAGTCCTTTGAGTATGTATGTGGTATGGCCTGCCAAGTTTCTAATTTCTTTCCAAATCATTGTAATTGTTTTCCTACCCAGTCTTTCTTATTAAAATTTATATTATTTTTTACTATGTGGTAAAGTTTTTGCTTTGTTATCTCTTCATAGAAGTTCATTCATAAAGACTTACTTTAAATTTTAAATTTTATTATTTTTAATTTTTTTATTTGTATGTATGTGTGTATATTGTTGTGAATGTCTCCCTAGCCTTACCATGCCCCTACCCATTTCTTCCCCTCCCTCTTCCATTAGGCTGCTTTGTTCCCCTGGATTGTTTTAGGTAATAATTTAATGAGGATTGTGGGAGGCTAGCTCCCATGATCTGCCCCAAGGTAATAAAAGGAATGCCTCAGAGTAGCAAGGAATAAGAAACTTTTTATCTGAGAATAATTAAGAATAAATCTCTATCTAACTGACTGGTAAATAAGGAAACATACATGCCTTCTGATGGTAGCTTTCTCTTTTACTCCTTAAAAATGGTTTCTGACCCTTCTGTCTCTAGTAAGCTACATATCTTCACACTGCTGCATTCTATACATACAACTACACATCTTACTTTACATACATAGGGCCATAGATCACTATTCAGAGTTGCATCTATTTTCATATGTCTGCACATCTCTACAAATTATTTCTCTTTTCTATCTCCTTTCTCCATACCGCCATATTCATTCCATTTATATAGTTCTCTCAACATACATTTTACACTGTTCTGACACATTTTCATATAACTTTTGTATAGTTACTATATGTAGCAGCCAATCTTTCTCACAGCTTTATTTCTCTCTCACATACAATCACACACACACACATGCTTTTTTTTTTTTACATCATTCACTCCTTGCTCACTCTCTCATCCATTCATTCTCTCACATCTCTCTCATTCACCCTCTCTTTAGGCGTCTTCATCTCACTCAGCACACATACACTCACTCTGCATAGCTTCATCCCTACATTGCTGCTGCTCTTACACACTCTCATTCATACATACTCATTCCGCCTTCTCTCTTCCACTCTGCATTGCCACTGCTCCCTGCCTCCTTAGCCAAACTCTGGACAATTATATGTTACATTTTCAGGGCCCAACCTATTCTCATAACATATAAAGTCATACAGTTTTTCTCAGGCTAGTAAGGTCACAAAGACTGGCCAGTATGAATGCTTAGCCTTCCACATAAGTTTTTCCCAGACACAGAATGACATTGAAATTCAGGACATAACAATAACAGTATCAGGTTGAACCTTGAGTGGTTAGGGTATGTGAAGAAAGTTAATTTTTGCAAGGGGTGTATCTCAAAACAGTCTAGTCTTGATTTAGCAATAAATAACACCTGGATGAAACATGAATTCTAGATAGTATTTAATGAAAACTCAAAGTCAGATATTGGGGGAAAGCTGGAATACCAGAGAGAGGAAACAGACCACAGTCAAATCTCGTTCACCCAATTTCTCAGGGTAAAAACTACCTTCAAGAGTCCTCAGTCTGACTCGTTGCTTCTACAGAATACCTATATACCGTCTGCCTATGCCTGCCTTAAATATCTTCTTCGCCAGTTGTTGCACATTCAGGTTCAACTCACATCATAATCCTAGAGTTAAGATTAAAGGTATGACCCACTACTGTTTAGTAGTTAGGCCTTGAACTCACAGAAACACAGAAAGATTTGTCCCTGAAGTTATGGCATTAAAGGTGTAGGTCACCACTCTGGCTTTCCCATGCTGGTATTAAAGGTGTGCGTTCCCAACTGTTACTCCTGTACTTGGGTTAAAGGCACGAGTTACCACTCTCTGACCCTCCTGGCTTGACTACGGGTGGATCTGTTCTCTGATATTCCAGACTGATTTTTATAAAATATAAAATATATCACCACGACCTAGAAATTTGTCTTTGTATATTTTCTACAGGAGTAGTTTAGTCTATTGTATTTGTTCTGAAGCCTAAAATTAGTTATCTTTGAGATGAAAATACTGTTAATTTTCTGAGTCATAAAGAATATTCTGGTTTTTTTCTATACATTAGAATTGCATAGATTAAACAGAAATCAACTTTCCTAACTATCTACAACTATAAGTGTGTCCACGGATGTAAAGCACACTCCCAGTAGGCTGCGGAAAGAACCCTACAGCTGTTGTTACTGGAGCAGCATAGCAATGGCACATGAGACAGATATAGACAGAAAACAACAGGTCATTAACAGTCAGTGAGCCCATGGCTCTACCAGGTGGGGCTCCCCATCAAGTGGGGCCACCATTTGGTGGTCAACTTGTCAAACATTAGTTGTCACCTGTTGTATACTCCCACAGCCCTTGGCAGTAATTTATGATTATATAAAGTCTGGGAATTATAGTTAGGAAAACGTATTTTTTTTTCTGGAGCTACCTTAAATTGCTTGATATGATTCTCTACTGTTAAATTTATAATTTTTTGGTAAATGACATAGCTTCATTTTTTTACAGCTGAAAACAATGTCATTATGTACATATTTCACACTTCTCTTATCCATTTCTCTGTTGGTAAATAGCTAAGGCTGGGATCGTAACTCAGCTACTGTGAATAGTCCTGCATGAGCACTAATGTCTCTGTGGCACATGAACTTGATGTCCTAAAAGTAAATACTCAGATGTAGTATAGCTGGGTTACAGGATAGATCCTGTTAGTTGAATTTTTGTCAATGTATTGCAGTCCCAGAATGACACTGAAAGTTAAACAGAGGAAAAACTATGATCTCATTTTAATGATGGAAGAACAATCCTCTACACATCCAGTAGCTGACAAAGTAGATCAAGTGGCCCAATCCTTTTACTCAAGGTCAAAAACACTTATGGTATTTTCTACAAGTAGATACATAATACTTGAAAAGGGAGCAGAGAACAGATTCGTGTTTTGTTCACTCTCACAGAGAGTTTAACAAGACTGTCAAAATGACTGAATGTGGAACTAACTTGGTAGATTCACCAGTGGGTACACAAAAGGATGCTATGCCTCCCCCTCTCTCTGAATGCCATGGTTGTCAATAGATCAGCTCATGAGTCCCTTCCCATTTCATAGCTGACTTTTAGGAAGGTCAATTTCTGTGCACCCAGTGCCATTGTGTACAGCTACTGCTCACGGTTGTCATTGCTGTGCCACTAAACAAAACCAAAACTTGTAAATAAGGGAAAGAGAGTTGTAGGAGGATGTGCAAGAGAAGAAATAGAAGGAAGTAAGGAGAGGGTGGCTGGAATACATGGTGTATACATACAAAATTATTATAGAGCAAAATTTACTAACATAAAAGGTGATAGATATAGTTGCATCTACAATTAAATTGTAATTATTTATTTAATTTATTAACTATTTCTCAAGTTTCAGTGTGATGATATGTTGTATATTTAATAAAAATAGTCTGGAATATCAGAGGACAGAGCCATCTCTCCAGCCTTTTTTTCAAGACAGGGTTTTCTGTGTAACAGTACTGGCTCTTCTGGAATTTGCTCTATATACCAGGCTGGCCTTGAACTCCCAAAGATTTTTCCTGCCTCTGGCTCCCAAGTGCTGGAGCTAATGGTGTGTGTCACCACTGCCTGGCTTTTAGACCTTGAGTGATGGGATTAAAGGCATGGGTCACCACTCCTTGACTTTCATAAATAGAAATATGGGTTAACTTAAAGTTATGAGAGTTTTCATGGCTCTGTCCTCTGTTCAAGGACTCAAGATTGTTTTTTATTAAACATACCATATATCACCACATTCCAGGGCATAGATATCTAATTATATTTAAAGTGACTCAGTGTTACACCCACTTTCTTATTCTTTCAGATAAAAATATAAGATGAAATTTGCAAGTCTAGCCTCAGAAACTGGCACTGGCTCTTTAACTTCATTAGTGGACTATGACAAGAGTCCTCACCTTTCCAGGATCCTCTCAATAAAGAGGATGGTGTATCTTATGGCACAGCAGGGATCTCCTCTTCTTGCAACTCCAGTTGAGAAACGTGAGAAACAACTCAGCATTTCAGACCTTATTACAATGTATTAGTATGAGCAAGACAAAACAATATTTAAAAGATCTTGTTGATCTCTCTTGGCTTTGTCCAAGCACATCATAAAGTCTACTTATTTTTCTTCCAAACAATTTCAAATAATCAGCTTCCAGGTAAGTGTCTTGTCCTTCAACAGACTAACAGAAAATCAAAAACAAGATCTGGGTAACTTATGTGAATATCTTTTGGGTCTTGAGGTAGACAAATCCAGTCTGAGCAGATAAAAACAGTATGTTTAATGATGTATCATTTCAGCCAAATTAAAGAAAATTTTATTTGAAAACACTGCGTTCAACACTAACAGAATGCACTGTACTTGTACACTATCTCAGTCCTCTGTACTTTCAACTTTGTCTATATTCTTTGTATTGCAATTTTAGTTAAGGAAAGAATTTCAGGATAAATTTTATTGAACCCCATAGTTTTTTTTTTTTTTTTCGTTTAAAGGTGATAAAGTTCTTTATTATCTAGGACTTGTAAACAATAGGTATTTTATACATTTATCTAATGTTATATATATGTACACACACATACACATAAATGTTTTTCTTTTCCTTTTTTGGTTTTGTTTTACAAAAGGATAAATCTTGTACTTGCATCCATGTTGCAGATTGAGGGAGAGCTGGTGGGCTGACCAACTCAGCAACCACCCAGGCTTAGAACCAGGCCTATGAGATGTCCCATCCCAACATCCACCCCATCTTTGATCTGCTGGAGAATGTAAAGGAGCTAGTCCTGCAGACCCAAAGTTGTAGGATCTCAATGACATAGGACAACAACAAGATATTCACAGGGAGTCCCATTGAGGGCCGAGTAACTACAGTGTAGCAGAAACTAGACCAATGATTCATTGCAATGAACACTTGCAAGTAGGTTACATAGACTAAAGGGTATATATACTGTGTGGCTCACTGTCTCACACAACAGCTTCCATAACAAAATTTTTCTTTTCTATTCATTTTTATTTTGTTTTATCTTGGTGGGGAAGGTTGCAAGGGCAGAGAGATGGGGAGATAAGTGAGATTTGGATACCTAATGTGAAATGTACAAAGAATCAATAAAAAGATAAATAAAAACATACTTCTTTGGGGTTCCAACATAAACTGGAGGTAATTAGCTCTCAGAAATCCTAAGGACTCCAGCACCACATTAGAACAGCTAAGACATTCAGTCTCATGTGTCAAGGGCCATGGAAGTATACAGCAGATGACAGCTAGTGTTTGTCAAGTCAATCCATCAGATATATAATGCCCTGATGGGGAGCTACACCTGGCAGAGCCATAGGGCCATAGACTGTTAATGTCCAATTGTTTTCTGTCTGTAACTTTTTCTGGTACCTCTCTAGTAAGAACAACTGTGGTGTTCCTTCCACAGCCACTTGAGAGTGTGTATTACATCTTTGGGCACACTTATAGTTATGAAGAGTCAGGAAAGTTAATTTCTGTTTGAGTTGTCTAATTCTGATGTATAGAAATACTATCAGAATATTCTTCTTTACTGATACAGGAAAGTAACAATATTTTTAGTCTCAAAGAACTAATTTTAGACTTCAGAATAAATTAAAACAGATTAAACTACTCCTGCAGAAAATATACAAAGGCTAATTCCCAGATGTTGTTTATTGCTAAATCAAGGCCAGGCTGTTTTGAGATATATTTCTTGCAATACTTTCTGCACATACTCTGACCACTCACTCAAGGTTCAGCTTGCTACTGTTATTGTTAAGTTCTGAATTTTAATGTCATTCTCTGTCCAGGAAAAAGTTATATACAAGGTTAAGCATTTACACTGGCCAATTTTTGTGACCATACTGCCCTCAAACAAACAAAAACAAACAAACAAATAACAAAAACAGTGTGACTTCGTATGTCACGAAAATGGGTTGGGCTTTGAAAATGTAACACATAATTGTTCAGAGTTTGGCTAAGGATGCAGGAAACAGTGGCAATGGAGAGGGGAAGAGAGAAAGAAATGAGTAGGTATGAATATGTGAATTTATTAAAAGGTATGATTTTCCTTATTTTACCAGCCAGTTAGATAGAGAATTATTCTTAATTCTTCTCAGATAAAAATGTTTCTTATCTCTCACCACTTTGAGGCATTATTTTATTACCTTGAAGCAGATCATGGAGCTAGCTTCTCACAGTGTGCTTTACTCATGAACTGGACAACTACTGAATTCTGAGAGGCAGCTATTGTTGGACAACATTCTATAAGTCAATCTAATAAACTCCTCTTATATGTAAAAAGAAATGAAGATTGGCTTTTATAGTGCCAGGAGATGTTGAGTAGGCTCATAGTGGAGAAAAGTCATCAGTAGTCTTACTCAACTGAGCATCCTACATGGTCTAATACCAACCTGATCGATAGGATATCTCCACTGGCACAATGATAGCATGACTATTGTGGGGGTATCCAATGACTCTAATTGCTTTTTGATTGGATTTGAGGCCTGCTTTACAGGAAAAAATGTGTCTGACATTCTAAACCAAGCCAAGAGCCCATGGCTATGGAGACCATAAACCTTAATGGGAAACCTACCACTGATACATTGTTAAACTGCCGTCTAAATTTGTATAGTTATAATTTATTGTAATATTAGTATTTCTTAGAGAAATAGAACTTTCAGACTGAAATAAATATACTCATATGTATATATCTAATGAGTTTTATTAAAACGTCTTGTGGCTGTGGTCCAGCTAATTCAACAGTGATTGCCTATGAACAGAAGGTCTAAGAATCCAGTATTTGTTCAGTCCATGATGCTGGATGTCTCAGTTGGTCTTCAGTGTACACCAGAATACTGAAGAAGTAGGCTCTAATGCCAGTGAAGGAATAGACTTGACAGTAAATGCCAAGCAGGGACCGAGAGCAAGCTTTCTTCTTCCATGTCCTTTATATAGGCTGCCAGAAAAAATGGTGGTCTAGATTAAAGGTGGATATTCCCACCTCAAAAGGTCTGCATTAGACTTATTTTTCCACTGCAAAGTTCTGAATTGAAGTGAATCTTCCCATTTCAAATGACTTAGTTAAGGAGAAACATTCCTCCCGGGTGTGTTCAGTCATTTGGGTTTTAGTTAATTTCAGAAGTAGTCAGGTTGACAACCAAGATTAGCCACCACAAGTCCACCACTTGTCTATCTGACACAAAAGCACATTACCTTATGTCAGGCTTAATTTACAAATGAGAACAATAACCAGGTCAAAATTACACCTAACATGATATAACTATCCCATATTCAATCACTAATACTTTATATATTAAACCAGGCTACTCACAGTCTGAAAAGCTTTTTTCTTTATTGGTTTGGAATGACTAGAGAGACTCACAATGGGTCAAAAGTTGAAATATATGACTATACAGAGCTCAGTCCTAAATTGAGACATTTTTATCATTCTACACCCCACTTCCAGCAGAAACTCAGAGAACTTTGCAGAATAGGAAGTGGAAAGAAAGTAAGTGGGGAGAATGAGCAAAAGTTCAATGAAATATAAGATCTTCTGGACAAGGCATGGCTGTCACACGCATGGTCTCACAGCATCTATGATTGGCTTTACAAAGTCTTACCTGTCAATAATCCATCACAGGTTAGGAAGGGCCTGTGCAACCCAGCCCTTCCCTGAAGAACTAGCCATAGTTCATGATTGGTGGGAGGGTAGACCCAGTCTTCAATGGTGTGGCTACTGTTAAGTTGCCCCTGTAACTAACCCCACCCCTGCACATATAAGCAAACTTAATTAGATGTAGTAACTTACAAAATAGATGTGGAAATTGAAGGGGATCACACTTAAAAGAGAGGGGATTGATGAGAGTGGACAGGGATAAAGAGAAAATTAATATCATGAAAGTAATTTATATATATATATATATATACATATATATATGAAGTTGTGAAAGAATTCAAAAACCAAGATCAGATAGCTGTCCCAGTAGACTTTTCACTGAGGCCACTGAATGGCCATAGTTGATGCTGGGCAGGGACCAAGTGGAGCTCTAAATTACTGGGGGTGGTTTTGGCTGGGTAGATCATGGTAGGTTGCCTTCAAGTTCTCAACAATTTACGGGGAGAAAAATAATACATCTCATTTTCCAGCTGTGTAGACCTATTGTCTTTGGGAAACCATTATTGAAAAGCAAACTAGAAGAATATATAATTGTTATCTTAAACTTGCTTCCAGCAGTCACAGAAAAGTAGTGGTCAGAACTTTCAACCAAGATAGAAATTATAAGCAACTAAAATATTAAAGTTTTAAAACAGCAATTAAATGAATTATGGTAAAAGAAAAACCATCTGACATAGGTTCCAGTATATACTGTTAATGTAACAAAGGACATAGATGTTTATTTACTACAGCTGCATCAAAAGATATTTTCTAAATGGTGTTTGGTTATTCAAAACATTGCTGCCCAACATCCACTGCAACTATGAATTGTTGGAGCATGTGAAGGGGATGAACTGATTCAAAATTGCAGAATCTCCATGACACAGGACAACAGGATATCTAAGAGAAGCCCCAGAGAGATCCTATTATCAATAGTGCAGCAGAAGTCAGAGGCCTCAAGCCAGACCAATGATTCATAGCAATGAACACCTACAAGTAAAAATGAATAATTAAAAGATAACTGTGTGAATCGACAGGCAACACTACGAATTTCTTTTCCTGTTTTTCTTTTTGGTTTTCAATTTCAAAAGTTTTGTTTTTTATTTCTTTTAAATTTTGGGGTTTGGGAGAAGTGATTGTATGGGCAGAAAGGGATGGGGAGCTAAATGGGTTCTGGCTGCATGTGAAATGCACGAAGAATCAATAAAATTTGAAAAAAGAGATTGCTGGTTTATATATTTTCAAAAGTAGGTGTCTTTGAGAAGTGTGAATTGTAGAAGAAATCAAACCATGTTTTTTTTTTTTTTAAAAGCCACATAATAAAATTGTTAATGAAATCCTAACAATATACCTCATAGTAAATTGTAATATCTAGGGGGAGCATAAGTGACTCTGAAGGTATGCTATGAAGACCATCTGTTTTGGCTGCAGGCAGGCTTTATGTGGCCATTTGGTGGCATTGTTTAGAAACTACTGGATCCAAACACAATCCTCTGTGAGAATGTAATATACAAAAAAATGAGGCAAGACTTACTACTAAAAACTCCAAAGACCAATTCTTATTCATTTTTATTGTGTTTTACAAAGAAACAAATTGTGCAGCTACTTTCTTCTATTGGAAAAACTAAATGTTTCAAACATCACAGTAAATAATCAATATTAAAAATTTGTTCATTGGGGGACAATCGTTTTTGTACACTGTGAATATGAATCACTCTAAACTGGTTTAGCAAAAAGCTGAATGACCAATAGCTAGGCAGGATTTTCAGGACAGAGAGGATGCTGGGTAAAAGAAGGGAGATGTGAGGAGTTGCAGATCTGGCTCACATGACAGAACATTCACCTGTATTTGTCCACACTGAAAGAAAAAGGAAAGTGTTAAAGATGATGTAGTGAATAGCAATTAGTTTCTAATTTAAGAAAAAAAACATTTTAATTGTTTACTTACCAATCAGGGAAGTAAACATACTGTTTACTAAAGGAGAATACAAAACACTTAAGAAGTAATTCTTCCTTGAAGTACATCATACAGAAGGGAAATTAGCATAAACAATGACACACAAGTACTATTCATTGGTCCAGACTTTGGGGCATCACATATAAAAGGCAAAAGAGCAAAGAAAAAAATAGATTTTGGGGAAACTCACCTGTGAATAGAACTCCTCTTTCCACATTGAAACCATGACCAACTCCTGTTGTTCCCCTTGCTGCCAGCCTACCTGCTGCAGAACCACCTGCTGCAGGACCACCTGCTGGAGACCAAGCTGTGTGACCAGCTGCTGCCAGTCCAGCTGCTGTGGCTCCAGCTGCTGCCAGCCTTGCTGCCAAACCACCTGCTGCAGGACCTGCTTCCAGCCCAGTTGTGTGAGCAGCTGCTGTCGCACACCCTGCTGCCAGCCTTGCTGCTGTGTGTCCAGCTGCTGCAAGCCCTGCTGCAAGCCCTGCTGCCAGCCCTATTGCTGCAAGCCCTGCTGCCAGTCCAGCTGCTGCAAGCCCTGCTGCCAACCCTGCTGCAAGCCCTGCTGCTGTGTGTCTAGCTGCTGCAAGCCCTGCTGCAAGCCCTGCTGCCAGCCCTGTTGCTGCAAGCCCTGCTGCCAGTCCAGCTGCTGCAAGCCCTGCTGCCAACCCTGCTGCAAGCCCTGCTGCTGTGTGTCCAGCTGCTGCAAGCCCTGTTGCCAGCCCTGCTGCAAGCCCTGCTGCTGTGTGTCTAGCTGCTGCCAGCCCTGCTGCCAAACCACCTGCTGCAAGCCCTGCTGCTGTGTGTCTAGCTGCTGCAAGCCCTGCTGCCAGCCCTGCTGCAAGCCCTGCTGCTGTGTGTCTAGCTGCTGCAAGCCCTGCTGCCAGCCCTGTTGCCAGTCCTGCTGCCAACCCTGCTGCAAGCCTTGTTGCTGTGTATCTAGTTGCTGCAAGCCCTGCTGTTGTGTGCCCAGCTGCTGCAAGCCCTGTTGCCAGCCCTGCTGCAAGCCCTGCTGCTGTGTGTCTAGCTGCTGCAAGCCCTGCTGCCAGCCCTGTTGCCAGCCCTGCTGCCAGCCCTGCTGCAAGCCCTGCTGCAAGCCCTGCTGCCAACCCTGCTGCCAACCCTGCTGCAAGCCTTGCTGCTGTGTATCTAGTTGCTGCAAGCCCTGCTGTTGTGTGTCCAGCTGCTGCAAGCCCTGTTGCCAGCCCTGCTGCAAGCCCTGCTGCTGTGTGTCTAGCTGCTGCCAGCCCTGCTGCTGTGTGTCCAGCTGCTGCCAGCCTACTTGCTGAAAACCCTGCTTCAAGCCCTGCTGCCAACCCTTCTGCCTCAACCTGTGCTGCCAGTCAGCTTGCTCTGGACCTGTGTCCTGCACCAGGACTTGCTACCAGCCCACCTGTGTCTGTGTGCCTGGCTGCCTGTCCCAGGGCTGTGGGTCCAGCTGCTGCCAGCCTTGCAGTTGTTGATCAATATACCATAGACCCAATATCTACATAAAACTGCCTTCTATTGTCAAACCTGCCTGATAACCACACTACAGCATGCCATTTCTCCAAAAAGAAATCTTATGCTGTCATACCCAGTATCTCATTAGCAGATTTTCTCAGTAAACACAAACTTATCTACTTTATGGTTCTTTGTCAAAACCATCTGTAATTGACCTGTATTCACAGTATCAAAGTTGGAACTTTTGCTTATTTCATTTTTAACTTACAAAGGTTAATAAAATCAAAAGAAAGTGCTTTGATTTTTCCCAGTGTTAGTCATCATTTCATGTCCTTGTGTTTATGATAACTATGACTCATCTTTTAACTCACCCATAAAAATCTTTGCATTGTCTTGCTAGTTGGGAGGCCATTATCTATGGGTTACTAATAAAGCCTTCACTCCATTATCCTCTAAATTGTGTTTTGTTTTGTTTCTGTGTTTTCCTTGCCGTATTATGTCATCGCATCTGAGCCACATTATAGTGTCAGACTTGGGAAGACACACACATGGGATGTGAGTTATGTGAGGTCATGTAGGTAAGAATAGAAAATTTTCTTCCAGAGACCCAAACTTGCCTGTTGCAGCTCTAGTGTGATAATGAGAATAACTTAATGAAAAAGAGACACTACAATTGAACACCGGGAAGCTGTGCATCTCAGGATGCTCTCTGGTATTTTTCCATTCACCTTGGTAACCAGTGACTATAGAGCAAAAAACCTGGTTTGAGGAGCCTAGAAAGCCAGGTAAACTTTGTATAGTCTTGCCTAAAATAAAAAACGCCACTGGATGGCTTTTAAATATTTCTTTCAACTACAGTGTACTTGCAATTGTCTCAGGGTTTTGAAAGCCTTTTGAGTCTATGTATCAGGGGAAGGCAGTGTCAGAGGACCAGCTGTGAGAATCATTTCTCTCCTTCCACTGTATAGGTCCTGGGATCAAACTGAGGCTTGGAGGCAGGCATCTTGACCTGCCAAGCCATCTCAGGATTTTTATGTGAGAGAACCATCTAGAAATAGTTGCTTGTAGAAATGGTATAGTTTATGCCCTTATTCTTCTGAATACCTCTACAAATAGACACATGGGAAAGGTAGTTAAGTTGTGATCACACTGATAATAAAAAGTAAAATTTTTAATATTCTGCATGGAAAGGTGCAGTAATCTATAGGTTCCTGGAGAAAGTTTTGTAAACTGAGATTAAAAAGTACTTGGAGTAGATATCTAGTGCACATAATCTACAAAAATATAGCTCCGGTATACTAAAGACTTAAAATTGACTAAAAAACCTTAAAACTCTTGTAAGAAAAATAAACATATCTTAGATCTTAAGAAAGAACAAGTTTTTATCACAAATAAAAACAGACAAATTTTCTGCTAGCATGTACATCTTGCAATCTTCAGAGACAATAATAAAAAATAAACAAGTTACAAATTTGGTGATGTTTAAGAAACATAGAAATAAACATATATGTCAATAAGCATAAAGAAATGATTAATGCGAATAGGATTCAGGAAAGTGCAAAAGAAGACTAAAGTTAGGTTTTCTTATACCAATATTAATAGATTAAAATGATCTTGTTTATATTTGGAAAATCAGAGATTTAAAACTATGGAGTCAATAATTGGGAACAGTAGAATAAACATCTTTGTTCCCTCTCAAGCCTACGATCTACATTGCTATAATATAATCTTGAAAGGGATGGTGGTGATTCTTGCAGGATTGAGGGGTTGTCAAAAAAGCCTTGAGTGAGTACATAAATGTCCTGGGTGGATATACATTGTTGACACAGGCTCAGTGATGTCAAGGACCCGATGTCTCAGACCCATGGGAAACTGGTAATGCCCTCCCTGCCACCCCACACAGAATTCAGGCCCCCTCTATACTTACTGTACATAATAAACACATGAGGCTCTGAGTTGTTGTGTGATGTGGGATGTCTTTATGTTGTGAATAAAGGGACTGTTTTGGCCTATGTTGTGCACCTTAGAAGTAAGTGGGAAATCAGAGCATAGATAGGGGAGGAAGGGTGGAGTCAGGGAGACGTGATCCAGCTGCCCCAAAATCAACATATAAAATAACACAAATGAGCTATAGGCCACTTGACAAAACAGATTAATAAAAATAAATTAAATTAAGATAAAAACTAACAAACAAATAATAAAGCCATAGGCTAAACAGCATAAAATTAAATATAAATGTCTATATGTTTCTTTGAGACTTTAAATTTACTAGTCCAGATAAACACAGTAAACAATTTCAAACTATAAAACTAAGTCCTAGCCAAAAACTTCATTTTACAAATGGTCCCCAAAGTAGGGCACCAAATATCACTGAAATATTTATTAGTTATATATTATATTATATAAAGAATTAATGCTTATTGAAGAGTAAATAAGCACTTATGATATAAATTGAACCTTAAGACAATTTTTGGAGAGTAGAGTTGTCTTGTGCCAGATGGCCGATCTGCTCTCTGAGAATGTAGGAACTGAACAGGAAGGTTAGTGTCTTGTGGTCTCAATGGGGTCTGACCATACCCTATTTAGGGTCTTGGTACTCTAGAGATATGCCTCTAATTTTCCTCAAATAACACCTGAATCTCACTACAGTTGTGTATTTGGTATCTTCCATGAGAGCAAGCATGGGCCACTGGATACCATTCTCACTGTGCGTGTCTGTTCTTTCTTAATTCCTGTATACCCTAGCTAGGTCAAGCCCCAAGTCACCCAGAATATGTCTTATAATGTTTTAGGTACTTATTGTTTGACTCTATTGAGTATCTAATATTATCATGTATTAGTCATCAGCCCTCTACTATGTGTGTGGCTTCACAATCAATAGATTCAATCCACCTCAGACAAAAATATTCAAAAAACAAATGCAATATATATTATTCTATAACCAACACAGTGAGACAATTATATAAATCATATTTACATTCTATAAGATATCAGGGTTCCTGAGGTCAACTCAGTAGTAGAGAACTTACCTAGCATGTGTGAGATTCTTGTTTGATGCCCAGCAATGCAAAAACAAGCAAGCAGCCACTAAGGACCCAATTATAATCAGTAACCCCAAAATAACTCATATAGCATTTGTGGAAAAGTGTGTATGTATTAAATGTAAATATGTTGGTAGTTTGCCAAAAAAAGAGAAACTTTTTATGTCATCAAGTGTTGTAATTGGTTTTTGGCCTAAACTCTAGACCCACTCTAGACTGTTCAGACCCACAGTCGCACAGAAACACACAGACATATTAATTTTATGCTGATTTGCCTAGGGCCTAGGCATATAGCTCGGTAACACTTTACCCTTAAACTAACCCATCTTTTTTATCTTGTTCAGCCATGTGTCTCAACACCTTTTCTCAGAGCAGCATTTCAGCTTCTTTTTGGCGGCCTCATGTCGTGTCTCCATCACACACCTGTGACATCTCTGCTCTGCTCTTAGATGTTCCCAGAGTATTTTTAGTCTGGCAGCCCCATCCACACTTCCTGTCTGCCACTGGCCAATCAGCTTTTTATTAAACCAGTAGGAGGGACAAATATTTACAAGATACCATAATCCCACTACAATCAAGGCATTCTTAAGCCAATTCCCCATGGATATTAAGGGATTACCATGTTTTGAAGTAAATGAATGAATGACACTTTGTGTGTTATATAAGAAATATCAAACTTCTATTATCCAAAGCACATTATGTTTGAACCAAAAATTTTGAAATGAATCAAGATTTACAACTAAGACCTGCACAATGACAACACCAGCTGACATGCCAACATGGATTGGAGAAATCTCACAAAGCCCCATCTCCTAAATAAAGGACTATGAACAGCTAACAGTTGCTGGCAGGAGATTCATTATTCACCAGAGACTAGTTCCCTAATAGGTTATCCAATCCTAGTGGCCAATAGTGTAAAACTATGATTTTGTACTGTAAATATTAGTTTAATAAAATGCTGATTCATCAGGTAGCTAGACAGGAAGTACTTGTGGACAACCAGACTAGGAAAATTTTGGAAAGTAGAAGAGCAGAGCAGAGAAGACATTGAGGCACAGAAAAAGCAAGGTGAGAATGCTGCACTGAGAAAAGGTAGCAAGCCACATGACAAAATATAAATAAAAATATGGGTTAACTTAAAGTATAGGAGTTAGCAATCAGTGAGTGTGAGCCATAGGCTGAACAGCTTGTAATTAATATAAGCCTTTGTGTGATTATTTTGGACAAAGCAGCTGTGAGCAGGTCTGGACCTCTGGCTAGGCCAGGCCACAAACTTCTGACTACAGGCCAGCCTTAAGCACAAATATATACAAGCAACATTCAATGAATTAAGCAGGTCACATGTATATATTTGAACATATATATCATATACCATGTGTGATACAGATATATATCAAAGAGGCTATAATGTTGAGAGTGAGGAGGCATGGGGGAGTTGAGGAGAGGGAACATAATAGAGCCTAGTGGGAAAAAAGGGAAGAGGTGAATGATATAATTACATTTTTATTGAAATGTAAAACAATAGTAAATTGATCTTGTATGGAAATTTTAAAAAATTACGATGGAGGTACTGTTAACAAAGATCAAGAACAGTCTTTTCAGTTCCTCTCTCTCATAATTATTGCTGACCCGTTGTCTTATCTTCTCAAATAGAGAAAGTTAAACCCTAGAGGAGCAAATGCTAGTACAAGGTCACAATCGACAACAATTATAAATCTATAAGAATCTAAGACGCCTTATCAGTTAATTGGAGACCTGCCATGACAGTGAAGAACTCTGAGAAAATATCTGAGAAAGAAAAAATATTAAAGGAGTTTAGTTGGTTTTTGCAGCCTCTTTTCTTTCTGGGTGTGGTGGTTTGAAAGAAAATGGCCCTTAAAGGGAGAGTCCCTATTAGGAGGTGTGGCCTTATTGGAGTAGGTGTGGTCTTGTTGGAGAAAGTATGTGACTGTGGAGGAGGGTTTAGAGGTGTCATATATGCTCAAGCCTTGTCCAGTGTTTCAGTTCATTTCCTGTTGCCTTTGGATGATGATGTAAGGACTCTCAGCTCCAGCACCATGTCGGCTGCATGCTCCCTTGCTTCCTGTCATGACCATAATGGACTGAACCTCTGAACTGTAAGCAAATATCCCCAGATAAATGATTTTCTTTATAAGAGTTGCCATGGTCATGGTATCTTTGCATAGACAAAGAAAACTCAGACACTGGTTTGGATGTAGAGTAAAAGAAGATTTCTATGAAATAGCTTGATTGGCAGCAATGCTGACACAGAAGATGAGTGCGAAAAGGCTACTTTGCTTCAAAGTTTCAAAGCAATTATGTGTACAAATGACCACTATCTCTGACTATATACAGACCAATTCCAGGTTTACCATATTTATCACTGCACTTAAACCAACTCTCCATCAATAGACACTGATTTTGTTTATCATGACCTATTCACAACAGCTGAGTCATGGAATTAGCCTCAGGGCCCATCAAAAAATGAATGGAAGAAGAAAGTATCTGCATGCATGTATGTGTGCCTGCATACCTGCATGTGTGCGTGCCTGCTTGTATGCATATTATTTAGTCATGAGGAAGAAATACACATTTTGCTTGTGAAATAAGCTATGCTCAGAAAGATAAATCCTTTATCTTTTCTTACATATGTGAAATCTAGTTTTTCTTAAAAGACATGGAAGTGGAAAAGGACTACTTGAGGGTTACAGAGAGAAGAATTAGATAAGAAAGAATAATGAGAGGAGCCAGATAAGATTAAAGTACACAGGGCTAGAGAGATGGATCTTCCACAGGTCCTGAGTTCAATTCCCAGCAACCACATGGTGGCTCACAACCATCTATAATGAGATCTGGTGGTACATAACAAATAAATAAATGTTTAAAAAAAGATTAAAGTACACTGCACACATATTAAAAAGTCATAATGAAATTCATTATTCTGTACAGTTAACACAGGTTAATTAATATTTAAATTAAATGACAATGCAATAGCACTTCTTACATGTAACATAGGATAGTACCTGCACAATTTTAGAACAATTATCATATACATAAGAAACAGAAAACACTATGTCTTTGGAAAAATGACTCGGTATACATCATTAAGAGAGGGATAGAGCAAGTCAAGGAAATGATACTGATAAAGCAAATAATACAGACTAACACCTAGAATGTGTAAAGAATAATAATGAGTAAGATGAAAGAGATAAAGTTTAACAGAAACAGTTCAGACATTCATGAAAGGGAAATGCAGATGTTCTACGTGCATATAAAAATAATTCATTAGTTGTCAGGAAAATTCAAATTAAATCTATAATGAGGTAGTGCTAAATTGACACATGACCAAAAAAAAAAAAATAAAGTAAAGACACCAGCTATAGATGAGAGATAAGGCAATTATAACAATGACTTGTGCATACCACTCTATCATTTTAAGGTATTTTAAAAATATTTTTCTATATTCTTAGAAATTTCATGTGTGAATACAATGAAATATGATCATATTCATCCCTTTATTTCCCTGCTCCAATCTTCTCCAATTTCTCCCAACTTAGACCCCTTTCAATTACAGGTCCTTTTATTAATTAATTATTAATAATTACTATTTTGATAATCAACTAAGTCCAGTTAATTATAACCATATGTTCATAGGTAGAGAGCTAACCACTGAACCATAGAAACTCTACCAGTGGCCATTCACTCAAAACAGAATGGCCCCCATTTCCTCCTAACAAACTAGCAGCCAATAGTTCGTCGGGAAGAGATGGGGTCCAGGAAGCACCTAACAACCTGTGATGAAAATATGGCTGCTTGAAGGTGTGAGGGTCATGCGCAGGTAGCCACAGCTGGCCTGAGTTCTTATGTGTTTATAGCCACATCAAGCCCAGAAGTGTGCATTTTATATCCCTCCTCCCCACCCTCCAACTCCTCCCCACCTCTTCTTCTGCTAGGTTCCTTCTTCTGCTAGGTAGCCTTGATGGTGAGGTATGGGTGTTCAGGGTCAATACTGTAGCTTTAAAAAAATTGAAACAACTTACTAATGTTCACCAAATGCACAATTTATAGTTCAGAAACATCACTCCAAGAATATATAAAAAATATTTATTGGAAGATGTGAGCAAATACAGCTATGCAGACATGTTTCACCCTAGTTTAAATGATGAAAATATGTTCATCAGCAATGAAGCACATTAATATGGCTTACTCTCATCCTGCAATAATATCAACAGAAATGAACAAATGACCACTGTAGACAATGGAACCTACAAATCTCAGAAATAAATGTGAGCAAAAGAAAACAAATAATATGTACTAAATGATTTCACTTTTAGTACAGATAAAAAGTTGACTTATATATTAGTTGCCTATGGGAGGTGGCAGAGACAATACCATAATTACAGGCATGAGGTATGCTAGTATTTCTTCACATGAATGGTGGACACACTATGTTTATCATATTCAGTCAAGCTACATATAAAAGCACATGTATTTTTCTGATACTATGTTATGATTCATTTCTTTTAAATAAATGTATATGATTTAATCACAAAATTTAATTTTCTCATTTTATAAAGACAATGTGATGATTGGGTGTCTGACCTGAGTTTATTGATCCTGCTGCTTAAAATAATGAAGATCTAAACTGATTGATGTTTTTAGATTCTTGTGTCATTATATTGTCTCTATTAAACCACATTAGGGTTTAATTGTGTATGTGGCAACTTCCCTCTGCCAATGGATTCTTTGACAAAGCTGATGGAACAGAAAGTGTCTGCTGCCTGTTGTAGTCTGGAATAAGTAGGCTTTTCCAGAACAGGCTTGGATTCAGATGTGGATTCAGTTTGTCATAGCCTTTCCTGATCTCCATATAGCAAAAGATAAAGGATAAAAGAAAACTTTATCCCTGTGGCCACAACAGTCCATGACCAGAGCAGGGGAGATGCTAAGTGTCTAAAAACACCCTTCAAATTAGTTATTTAAAGAGAAAGCAAAGATTAGTAATATATTGAACAACTTCCTCCTTAGAGCATTTTCCCATGAGCCATTGAAAACAAACAGCAACAAGGAAAAGTCCAACTTATTGGTCCTTTCATGGGATGCCCGGAGTATAAAAACTCCAGGACTGAAAACAGTTGTCAGCATCTCAGAAACACCTGTGAACAGAACCCCTCCATCCATCCAACACCATGACCAACTCCTGTTGTTCCCCTTGCTGCCAGCCAACCTGCTGCAGTACCACCTGCTGCAGGACCACTTGCTGGAGACCAAGCTGTGTGACCAGCTGCTGCCAGCCCAGCTGCTGTGGCTCTAGCTGCTGCCAGCCTTGCTGCCAAACCACCTGCTGTAGGACCTGCTTCCAGCCCAGCTGTGTGAGCAGCTGCTGTCGCACACCCTGCTGCCAGCCCTGCTGCTGTGTGTCCAGCTGCTGCCAGCCCTGCTGCCAGCCCAGTTGCTGTGAGCCCAGCTGCTGCAAACCCTGCTGCCAGCCCAGCTGTTGTGAGTCCAGCTGCTGCCAGCCCAGGTGCTGTGAGCCCAGGTGCTGTATCTCCAGCTGCTGCCAGCCCTGTTGCCAGCCTAGCTGTTGCAGGCCCTGCATCAAGCCCTGCTGTGAGCCCTTCTGCCTCAACCTGTGCTGCCAGCCAGCTTGCTCTGGACCTGTGACCTGCACCAGGACTTGCTACCAGCCCACCTGTGTCTGTGTGCCTGGCTGCCTGTCCCAGGGCTGTGGGTCCAGCTGCTGTGAGCCCTGTGGCTGTTGATTAACTTACCACAGACCCACTAACAATAGACCTGCAAGATAACCACAGTACATTAATTTGCCACCATTCTCTCATAATAATATACACTTAAAAGTAATATGCATCTCATAAAGCTTCCAGTCATTTTCTTGTTAACAGATTTGTGGTGTGATTGCTGGCAACCATCAAATCTACTTTGATATCCTTTTTATTTTTCTGACTACTTCGAAGCATCAACTGATCTTGACTTAGGTTTGTGATCTCAGCCTTGACAAAAAGATAATTGCCTTTTTAACTTAAGAAACTAAAAATAAAACGGCCATTTACAATCATCTAATTACAACCTTGCAGTGATGCATATCTATAATTCTATTCCAATGTGTTTATATGATTTTATGAATCATCTTGTAATTCTTTTGTGATCACTTCATATTTTCTTCTTAGCTTAAGAAAAAACACTCAGACATTGTCCTTTGGTTTTTCTAATAAATTCTTGATATTATTATTTTGTCTTGTATATTTTTATTGTCTTGTTCTTTGAATTACATTATACTATCTAAGGTTACTCACAGTTCCAAAGTTGGTGTGCTGGTAGAATTTTGTCACTGTGACAGATTGTGTAGAAGAACAACCTAGTGATGGCAAAGCTATCTTTGCTCCTGGTTTTGGTACAGGGTTGTTTGCCCCTCAGAGCTTGGATAAAGCAGCAAGGTGTCAAGAGCACATTGAGAAGGTGCTTATAGCACATACATAGGAAGCCAGAGTGAGGAGATATGGGGGACCTCATATAACCTTCAAAGGCAAAGGCCCAGTGACCTACTTTCTTCAACTAGGTTCTACCTCCTAAAGTTTACTGGATGTATAAACAGTACCATCATCTGATGACCAAGCATTCATCACATGAGCCCATGGAGAACATTTCATATTCAAACAATAGCAGTTGAGCAAACCCAGCCTGGGTAAGTGACCTGTGTTATGACAGGCAGTAGGGAAAGATATAATCAGATCAAAGGCCCCAGGTTGTCCAACTCTTGAGATAAGGTAGTCACATATACAGTTTCAGTTTAAGCAAACATAGACAGCACCATAAACACTGGGAAGATGTATACCTTACTTTCCTCTCAGACAACATCATAAGTCCTCTCATTTTCAGTCCACCGTCGTCAACAAAGCTCTTCGCAATTCATTATTCATACCTTGGTTACTACCACACATATTTTAAGACCAGTGGTGTTTTTAAGAGCCCTAGTAAATGTTGTGTACTCCAGTCAGACAAACAATGAATGTCTTCAAATATGTTTGATGATCCAAGAGTTCTCACCACTGTCCTGAGACTTTGATGTGAATAGCTGCCCTAGTAAAAGTTTATTGATGTCACAGACACGTCCTTGTTTTCCTGGTCCTTACATGTATGTACTACCAAGAAATAAACAGCATTTTATTTGCACTCACACTTGGAGAGATAATTGTTTCTAGGTCAAAGCTGCATCAAGGAAATATAGGGATGACAAATCCCAGCATTCGGGGCAACAAATGACTGATCCTACCAGTCTTTGATCCGTCATGATCTTGGAATTACATAAGGGATCAAAAGAATATACGTGAACTATGGAGAGAAAGAGCAACCACTGAGAAAATGAAGGCTTTTTTTTTTTCTAAATTTAGTGAGGCTGTGAGGGGAGGAGACACAAAAGGAGGAGGTGCTTATATCCAGGAGCAGTGGTAGTTATGAGCCTGAAGCGGAAATCTACAGACTTTCTGAAAGAAAGCACAAACAATGGAGAACTTGATGATTTAATGGCTGATACTGGAAATGGGAGTAATAAAAAGAAATAACTAAATAAATACCATGGAGAACAGGGATGCCACAGGTGCACTGTTTTCTCAGATCCAGGCTAGAATTTCACTGTAGACACTACCAAAACATATAAGTGAAAGACACAGACAGATACACACACACACACACACACACACACACACACACACACACACACACACACAGAGAGAGAGAGAGAGAGAGAGAGAGAGAGAGAGAGAGAGAGAATTAGCCCAGAAGACTATGTTTACCTTATTTCTGTATATGAAAACAGAAGATGGAGGTTAGAAGATGAACATGAGCATAGAGTGGTCTTATAAATGAACATTACATAGTAGATCCCACAAGCAGAAACACTAAACTTGACTTCCTGAGTAATGAATCACCCCAGGAATTTTCTAGATGAACAACATTGATATGTATTTGATATGTTTCTTCATTCAAGTCCCAGACTTAACTTTATTCTGTTGATCATTCCTCTTCAATCAATCTATAGTAAACTACATAAGTACTAAATGTAATGACTTTCTGGAATTCTCCTTTAAACACACAGTATAGAAAGAGAACTCCTATGTGCTGTGGGATGACTTTGTGCATGGCATGCTGCAAATATGTTTTTATTATGATTGTTTAATAGAGAAGCTGCTTTGGTCTATAGAAAGACAATATAAAATTAGGCAGGAAATCCAAGCAGAAATACAGGAAAAGAAAGGCGGAGTCAGAGGACACACTGTGAGCTATCAGATGAGCAAGATGTAATAGGACACAGGTAAAGCCATGAGACATGTGGCAATACATAGATTAATAGAAACGGGTTAAAGTAAGGTGTGAGAACTAGTTAGTAATAAGGCTGAACCATAGACCAAACAGTTTGTAATTAATATTAAGTTTCTGACAGGTTATTTGGGAACAGATCAGTGGGAGGGATTTGTTAGGCTACATTTAGGTTTTGTTTATGTTTTTCAAAGAGAAAATAGCAAACTATAGGATAATATAGACAGTTTCATTTCAGAAACTATAAGAGAAGCATTTAAAAGATCATTGTATGAAATCGTTCAGCCATAGTTGGGTTGGAAATTGTATTCAATTCTTGTTACCCTTAAAATGAACCATCCCAAATTTAGTGGCTTAAAGAACACAGTTATTATTTTCCAGTTCTGGAAGTTAGAAGTCAAATTGAAAATAGCCAAGCATTGCACTTTTTTTGGTGGGTGTTGAAATTTTTCTGTAAGAAATAATAATTGGCATTTTCCAACTTTTATGGCTAGCCACCCTCCTTCCATCATGGTCTTATATTATTTTTACCCACACTTTTCATCTCTATACTTCTTTATCAAGAGCCTGTGTTCACAACAAACTGTGCAGAACAATCTCTCCCTCTTGAGA
The DNA here is from genome assembly GCA_004025045.1 of Sigmodon hispidus. Classification (NCBI taxonomy): domain Eukaryota; kingdom Metazoa; phylum Chordata; class Mammalia; order Rodentia; family Cricetidae; genus Sigmodon; species Sigmodon hispidus. The sequence goes on from PVIH01012894.1 coordinate 48,395, forward strand.
TTCTTAATCTTGTCCTCAAAACCCCTTTGTCATAGAGGGTGACACAGTCATATATTAGGACTCATTCATCTTCCAGGGGTCATTATTATTCTCATAAGAAAAATGTCTTCAGAAGTAACTTATCCATGGGAGAGAGAAATACAGAGTAAAATGATATAATTTGCCTATTTCTACAAAAATGTCACATGTCAAAACATTCTCAGACAAAGGTAGAATATTTTGAAGTTACAGAAGTTAAAACATTAAGATTTACAAGGTTATGTATAGAGGTTCACTATATTTCTCTACTTGCTGAGCATTCTCTCATGACTCACTGTAGGAATTCCTGGCATTCTACGTAGCTGGCCCAACTGTGGCCCAGGTGGGATGCACCTTGTACTGAGGCACGCCCCTGGGCGTGGCTACATAAACCCTGCAGTACTGCATATGGAAGCACCTCCCTGGACCCATGACGCATACCCGTGCACGCCCCTTCCCTTAAAAGCGACTGCGAGCATGTGCTCCGGTCTTTTCCTTCTCTGTCCCCTGACTTCTTTCTCGCTCCTCTGTTTCTTTACCCACCTGGGACTCTTCTCTTAAATAATCTCTAGTGTGTGGCCTTGTTAGTGTGTACTTGCTCTCACTAACTAGCACTCACATCTAGCTCTTGGGGTGTTTTCAAGTTGAATGACAACTCTTCCAAACATGCTAACCTCCTAGTGAGCCCGTCTAACTCTCTAAGTCAGGGCCTGAAAGGCCTCTCACTTGGGCACCACAGAAACCTGAGCACATCTAGAATTAGGTGTTGAATTTGAGGAAATACACCCTTCTTTGTGACATTATAATGTCATTGGTATAGTGATTGTGATTACATCACTAATTTCATTTACAGATCAAGTTTTTTTATGCTGCAAAATTACAATGTCTAATTCTTCATTTCTTACAGAAAATAGCATTAAATAAAACCAAATGATATATCTGTTATGAATAATAGAGTAGGTAGCAGATAAGACACAATGTAGAAGAAAACTATTGACTTGGATTACCAAATGTAAGATTTCATGGAAATTTAATGGGAATGAAAGATGGTAGAACTCATAAAAATCACATTTTGAGAAAAACCCATGTTCTTTAGTTATTTGTTCTATAAAAAGTTCTTTAAAAATAATGATTGTAGTATTTTGGTTTAAAAATTTGAAGGAAAAAACCAAAAGCAATTAGATGGTGCTACTTATTGATTTAAATTTAAAAAGTAGGTGATAAATTTAAAATGATGAAAATCAATAAAAGTCAAAATTCTGTGTATATAAAAATGTTTTTAAAAAATTATCTTCAAATAATACAGGTCTAAGAAAGAACATATTTGAGTAATATTGTGACTTGAATAAAAATTGAGATACTTTTTTCTGATTTTTTATTTATTTTTGAATAAAGTCTCATTTTTTATCCATGCATCCCCATGTTCTAGCTCCTTTCCCCCTCCCTCTCCTCCCGTCACTATCTCTCCTCCCCATCTCCTTATCTCCTCTGGGAGATATTTCAAAGAATGTGCAGTTGTAAAGCTTAAACTATAAAAGTGGATCCCTATAATACCTCATTTACAAAAGTATAAGTTAACTAAAGGCTGAAAATTAACACAAAAAATATTAAACACAAAGTTTCAAAGGTGTCTTGTGGGTTAAAAGCACTGAATGCTCTTCCAGAAAAACAAAAATACCCACATAAATGTCTATAGCCATCTGTAACTCTAGTTCCAGGGGTTCCAGTACCTTTTTCTGGTCACCACAGGCACTGTATATGCATGGTGCACAGACAAGAATGAAGGAAAAAATATCCATATATACAAAATAAAAATGAGTAAAATCCTGTAAGGCACATGAATAAGTGCTCAACATCTTTAGCCATCAGAGAAATGCAAATCAAAACAGTTTTGAGATAATATCTTACACCTGTCAGAATGGATAAGATTAAAAACACAGATGACAGCCTATGCTGGAGAGGATGTGGAGCAAGGGGAACACTCCTTTATTGTTGGTGGGAGTGTAAACTTGTTCAGCCACTTTGGAATGCAGTATGGTGGTTTCTCAGAAAACTGGGAATCAATCTCCCCAAGGATCCAGCAATACCACTCTTAGGCATGTACTCTAAAGACACACATTCACACCCCAAAAGCATTAGCTCAACTATGTTCATAGCAGCCTTATTCATAATAACAAGAACCTGGAAACAACCTAGATGCCCCTCAATTGAGGAATGGATTAACAAGCTGTGGTACATCTACACAATGGAGTACCACTCAGCAGTAAGAAAAAATGATATTCTAAAATTTGCAGGCAAATGGATAGATATGGAGAATATCCTCCTGAGCAAGGTATCACAGTCCCAGAAAGATAAGCAGGGGATATACTCACTCATTAGTAGACTTTAAAATATATATATTTATACATATCTATAAATATATATAAAATATATATACATACATGTATATAAAGAGAGAGATGTCATTGTACACAAGAACTCAAGACTAGAACATAGCTAAATGACACAATGCCTCACTTCTGTATTGATGGCCTTTGAAAAAGGGGTGGGTAAGGAAAGACTTGTTTTCTTTAAGGGTCTAGCCACAGGGAGTTTAATTATGCTCCAGTAAGCAAATGAGCAGCATGAATGGGCAGTTTTATAAACGGGGAGATCATAAGAGTGGGCATGATATTGAGAAGTCTGATATCTGAGTTTGATGGGGTGCATGATGTAAAAACACCAAATAATAAATATATATATGAAAAACATTTTTTAAAAAAAGGAAAAAGAAATACTATAATTAATATCAGGGTTTCACTGGCTTTGTAACTTCTAAAGACTTGGGTTTTTTTAAGTTTTATGGAATAATATGATATGTATTTATCTTAGTTTTTTAAGTTATAGTAGAATTCTGTAGTAAGTCCATATTTTCTTGTGTTTGTTTCTGTTATTGCTTTTTTTATTTTTAGTATGAAGTATTTTAAGTATTTCAAGGTTACAAAGTATGCATTTGTTAAGTCATTCATTGAATTTAGGTTTAATTTTGCTATCTAAAAACTCACCAGTTTTTTTCAGAATCTTCAATTTATCAAAACAAATTTATAATGTATGTTCTTATGATTTCCAGGAATTTTTTTATATCTATTATAATGTTTGTCTTTCAATTTCTAGTTTTATTGTATATGTCTTCCCTTTTTTGTTTACTTTGGTTAAGAATTTGCTATTTGTGTATAATCCTTAAAAAATAAATAAATGACAAAAATGAGTAAAATCTAAAAAATATTTTTGTTTTTATTATTTTTATTGAAAATAGATCTTTTCCAAAAATAAATTTATTGGTTATTTGGGAATTTCTTATAATGTATCCCAATAAGACTGGATTCTCATTCCTCACAGATTGACCATCCCATTATTGTGCCCTCCCCAAAAAAAGAAGAAAAAAATATACCCAATTCAATTTGTGTTGCCTACATACTCATTGGAACATTGCCAAGCTCTGAGTGGTAAGCCCCTAAAGATAACTGAGTTCTTACCCACTCCAGCAGAAGTCATCAACTGTAAAGAGTGTCACTTCAGAATTCTAATTATATATTTTAAGAACTCTCTTCAGTGGCTTTCTGTCTGGACTTTTACTTTTATTTGACGGGTAGTGTAGGGGTTGTCACCAAAGCCTTCAATGTCTCTCATTCTCAAGTATGAGTCTTCCTTCAGCCATCAATATCTCTACAAAAGAAGCTTTCTTGCCCATAGCATCTAGTTACAGCACAGCTCATGACCTTACACATGGGTTCCAGCAGCCGATGGACCACAGACATCCACAGAGCCTCCTCTGGCAGCATGGAACACAGACCTCAGCATGGTCCCTGTGATTCTCAGACCATGAGCATCAACATGTAAAAAAATAGTTTTGAAATTCAAACTTATAGAAAAAAATAGAATGGTATATCTTTTAGATCTTGAAATAAGGAATGTTCAAAGTTCACCATTTGTGAAGTCATTACTTATATCTTAAAGAAAAGGTTTGCTATATATGGTCAACATGAATAACACATTGCTATTATGGCACCAGCCATAATACAAAACCATGGGTTCAGCCTAGCAGTCCATCTACAGATTAATAGAAGGTAAAAGTATGATATATAGATACAGTGATAGTGTTTGGAGTATTATTCAACCCTAAAAGAGAATTAAATTTCCTCTGTAGGAAAATGGATAGACCTGGAGATTACGTTAAATGAAACAAGCAGGAAGGTCTAATACCATGTATCTTCTCCCATTTGGAGAACTAGATTATTTTAAAGGTATGAAAGAACGAGGGGACTATTCTTGAGACAAGGGATCACTGAGCTGGAGAACAAACAAGGGAATGGTAAGAGGAAGTGAATATAATAAGGTACTTTATATAAAGATATGGTCATTTTAACTATTTTGCAGTATGTGTGTAGCTTAAAAACTCAAAATGACAAGACAATAGCACCTTTAGCTTGAATATAAAACAATATCTATGTAGTTTTAGGATGGTTCATTCATTTGATAATAGAAAAGTCTATAAATGGAAAGACCAATTGACCAGACAGCATTAAAATTGCAGAGCACAGAAAAAAAAACAATGACAAAAAGAACAAAGATTAATATCTAGGGTATTTAAAGAATTTCAATGAAGACTTTTATTTTATTATTATGAACAAAGAAGTCACACTTTCTATCCTTGTATATCTTTATTCAAGGTCCCTTCCCCTTCCCACCACATCAGATCATTCTTTCTTTTCCACAACTCCTCATCCCCTCCCTGGGCAGGCAGCAGGCAATCCCATGGTCCCACTGTCCCAATATTGCTTAGTTCAGCCTCCACTCCTGGCAGATCCAGTTTTCTCCCCCCCCACCTCAAGACTGAGTCAGGTGTTCCTCTAGGGGGAGTGGGATCCAAGGAGTCAGTGCAAGGTGTTTCTGATCCCAAGCTGTTCAGTGGTTGTGGTCTGCAGCTTGGGCATGCTTTGCTTTTTTCTTGTTTGTTTGTTTGTTTGTTTAGAGTCCACTAATGAGTGAGTATATCCCCTGCTTATCTTTCTGGGTAAAGTAGGATATTCTCCAAATCCATCCATTTGCCTGCAAATTTCAGGATATCATTTTTTCTTACTGCTGAGCAGTACTCCATTTTATACATGTACCACAGTTTGTAACAAAAATAAACTTAAGACATGATGATCCAACTCATTAATATTAAGAAATTCCAGTGAAAATTATGATAAAATATACTAATTATACAAATAACAAAAATGTTTCAAACCCCACAGTGAAAACACTAGACATTAAAACATAAATCACTGAGTGGCCTCCTGAGATAGGTAAACAATTGACAACCTGAGTTCAATCCCCACACAGTGGAAGAAGAAAACAGACTCAGGTAAACACTCAAATTAATAAGCCAAAATATCACACAATAAGGGCTAGAGGGATAGCTCAGAAGCTAAGAGCACTAGCTGATCTTCCAAAGGACCTGGGCTCAAATCCCAGAGCATACATAGTGGCTTACAATTATCTGTAACTTAGGCCCAGGGGCCTGGTGTGTAGTTTCTGTGAGCACTACACACTTAGTGCACATACACATACAAACATGCAGAAAAATACTCATACACAACACAGACAAATCCTTAAAACATTATCACTCAATAATCAATGGTGTGAAAAAGTGAACAAACAATACCATACTCAATAAAGAAATTAATATTAACAGACATTATTTGGACAAAAAAAGAAAAATGCATGCTATTACATTTTAATTGATAAAATTTTATAATTGGCAAAACTATGCTTTTATAAGTCAGCAGACTATTTGTCTTATCAGGGAGAAAAAGGTAATAATGAGGAAAAATCAACATGAAAGCAGCTACTACAGGTTCACATGCCATTTCCTGATATGAATGATAACATTGTCATAGATGGTTGAACAAAATTTAAAAAGTAAGCACTTCTCTGGCAGCATTCTATGATTCAATTTCCTTTTTAAAAGTTATTTGTGGGGTCATATTGTTTTATTATTTTATGAAGACTATACCCATGTTGGGAGGCCTATCTTAGGGTACTGGTTATTCCACTAAATAGGGTTGAGATGTAAACTAATTGATGCTTTGTGACCACCCATGTTCATCTGCCACTATCCACAGGTTTGGTGTAGATTTACATACTTAAAAGACTCATTTTCTTTCTTTGGTAAACTAATGTGACAGTGACCATGCTTGCTGCAAATAAACATGTCTGTTATACTCTGGAAGAAGTAGGCAGTTCTGATGAACAGGTTTGGAACCCAGGCAAGGACTGAATTTGTCACTGTGAACGCATCAGAGTCATTCTTTCTCTCAAACACTTCCCAGACTGTACCAGCAAAATGTACAAACTGAAAAAAAGAGATTTGTCAGCTCTTCCTGTCCACAGAGCCATCACATGATCAAAGCAGGAATTGTGGTAATGATTCCAAAATTACCATCAATAAACTATCTGCAATTAAATGCTCAGACTTCAGAGCAACTTCCTCTTATGAGAATTACCTCGTGTACAACAGAAAACAAATAACAAGGAAAAGTCCTACTTATTGGTACTTTCATGGCATGTCCAGAGTATAAAAACCCCAGGACTGAAACAGTTGTCAGCATCTCAGAAACACCTGTGAACAGAACCCCTCCATCCATCCAACACCATGACCAACTCCTGTTGTTCCCCTTGCTGCCAGCCAACCTGCTGCAGTACCACCTGCTGCAGGACCACTTGCTGGAGACCAAGCTGTGTCACCAGCTGCTGCCAGCCCAGCTGCTGTGGCTCTAGCTGCTGCCAGCCTTGCTGCCAAACCACCTGCTGCAGGACCTGCTTCCAGCCTAGTTGTGTGAGCAGCTGCTGTCGCACACCCTGCTGCCAACCCTGTTGCTGTGTGTCCAGCTGCTGCCAGCCCTGCTGCCAGCCCAGTTGCTGTGAGCCCAGCTGCTGCAAACCCTGCTGCCAGCCCAGCTGCTGCCAGCCCAGCTGTTGTGAGTCCAGCTGCTGCCAGCCCAGGTGCTGTATCTCCAGCTGCTGCCAGCCCAGCTGCCAGCCTAGCTGTTGCAGGCCCTGCATCAAGCCCTGCTGTGAGCCCTTTTGCCTCAACCTGTGCTGCCAGCCAGCTTGCTCTGGACCTGTGACCTGCACCAGGACTTGCTACCAGCCCACCTGTGTCTGTGTGCCTGGCTGCCTGTCCCAGGGCTGTGGGTCCAGCTGCTGTGAGCCCTGTGGCTGTTGATGAAACCATTACTGAAATAGAATAATCTATTCTCAGATCTGCTGGAGTTTAACTTTATGCCACACTCTGCTTAGAACACACTGTCCAAATTACCAGTTTTTCTGCTCAGAGACCCTAACCCTAACCCCGACTGCCATCTTATCCATTTTGATGTTATATTTATTTTTCTGCCTGTCCACTTTGTCTGTTATGGTCTGAATTCATAGCATTTCAACTATGAATTCAGAATTGACAGCAAATATTTCCTTAATGCATTAAGAAGTTAAAAGCATACAATTTACAACTATCTTATTCCATCTTTGCAATGATAAATACCCATCATTATTCTTGAGTGTGTTATGTATTCCCAGTTTTTATGACTCATCTCGTGGCTCATTTTGAAAACTTTATATTGTCTCCCCAACTAAAGAGACACTACCCATTCCTATTCTAATAAAGCCTTCTTTATTCTACCTCTCATATTGTGTAATTCTCCATGCTTGAATTTCTTTTCACAAATTTATGTTCATTCATTGCATTCGATTCAGTGTATTAATAAAAATTTCTTCACAGTGAATAAAACAAGTGAAAGAGCCACTTAACCAATTATAGATAGTTTTAACTCTTAGCTTCAAGGGGTTTAGTATATGATTGCTTGGCCTTGTATGCTTGTATGGGAATCATGGTGCAAGAGTGTGTGAAGACACTCTTTTTTTGTTTTTAAACTTTATTTATTTATTTATTTATTTATTTATTTGCCTTGGTGTTTGCCTGGAACTGGAACTACAGACAGTTGTTAGCTGCCATGTGGGTGCTGGGAATCAAACCCGGGTCCTCTGGAAGAGCAGACGGTGCTCTTAACCACTGAGCCATCTCTCCAGCCCCGAAGACACTCTTTTCATCCAAAGTGCTGAAAATGAGTGACTATGGGTATTTGTCCCTAAATGGGACATCTATAGACATCTGGTACTTCTGATTCTTCTCTGGGAATGGAGACATCAATTCTTTTCATTTTCAGATCATCTTTATTAACAAAGATCTTTTCAATTCTTTGCTTACACCTTGGTCCACACAAGTCACTTAAGACAGGCAATGGTTCTAAGAACCCTACTAATATTATGTAAACTCTATTGTCTCAGCCCCTTTAAACCCTTTTGGTGATCCATGCATGCCTGCTACTGTCCTAGAAAGGGTTTGCTCATGTCACAGGAGAGTCATGTCTTATCTTCTCACACTTCTACTCAGTAATAACAAATAGTCATATGGGAATAAATCATGCCCTGTCTCCCCTGCACTCAGACAAAGAGAGACAATTGTTTTCTAGTGAAAACATTATTAAGGAAATAAAGGAGTGACAAACCCCAGGACTCAAGGTAACAAGTAGTCATGCTACCAGCCTTTGACTCTCTATGAATTATGGGCCACTTAAGAAATCAAAATAACTTTCTGAGTTTGGGGGTGAGAAATCTATGGAGAGAAATGAAAGCCTGAGTTCTGGTGTGAAGACAGTGAAGAAAAAGAGAATGGGGAGATTAAAACAGAGACTATCTTAGTCAACCTGACAGAGGAAACGCCAGACCTCCATGAATTATGGGGAGCTTCCAAATGTAGTGGCTGACACTCTTATGGGTAAGAGCCCTTAATAAAAAGAAATGAGCATAAGTGGCCAGGTTTACTTTCCTGAGAGTAATATAACTCACATACACAACAACTAATGGTTTCACAGCACAGGAGTCATGTAATTCTTACCAGACATATACCTAGAAAGTCTCCAATAGTCCATGTTCAACAGACCTTAGAGAAAGATCTTAGGCCAGAAGTGTGTTGGATTTTTGTTTTTGTTTATGGACAAAGATGCAGGAGCTCCTCACTGGACTGAAATTCATGTCTTAAACATAGATTCAGCAATACTTCTTATCATAGAGATGAAATACTTGAAGCCCAAAGATCTTCCCATGTAGGTTATGGCTGAGCTCTAATAATACAAACTTAACTCCCTTTGGTGTATGTGTTATGTGTTCTTTGAAATCAATCTTCAGTTTATAGAAAATGACATAAGCATCAAATGCCTTTTGAAATTCTCCTTGTGACACACCTAGAGAAGACTCTTAGAGGTTAATTACTTTCCTTCCAAGAGAAAGTACTTTTTGGATTCTAAGCTCTAACTCTGAAATAACATAGCTTAACTTCAAGAATCAAATGGAATGTATTAAGAAGGTTATAAAGGAAAGGAGGAAATTCAAGGTTTGGCACAATGGGACTATAAACAGTCATTTATTTTGTGTTACCTTTGTAATGAATCACTGTCAGCTTCGAGACTGAAACAGCACAATAGTGTTAGCTTCTAGTTGTGAGGTCTAAAGTCAAATTCAGTCTCATGGGTTCAAATCCAGGAGTTATATTCTTACCTTCAACAACAAAGGAAACCCATCTCCTGGCATTTTTCAATTTGTAGAACTGCCCATATCCCTTGGATCATGACACTATTTTTTTCTAACTTGTATTTCCATCTTTCTCTGTCTTTGTGGGGTGCTCTTTCTACATTGGGCATAAGAGAAATTTTTCTTTCTTGAGATTCCTAACTAGAAAATATGGTCAAAGTATATGTCATACTTGCATAAATTTGTCTATATGAAACACAGCACTATGCGTAGTTAATGTATGAGAATAAAAATGAAAAAACATTAAGAGAGGGACAAGGCAGGCCACAGTATAGAAGAGAACACTGTAAAGCATGAAATCAACAAAAATTTCAATAGAAAAATAAGAAAAAAAGGAAACAATGCCAAAGCAAACTTAAGACACGATTAGTGTCACATCAAAGAGAACTCTAAATGCCCAAAGAATGTATGTGAGTTCAACTCATTAGTATTCAAGGAAAATCAAATTAAATCTTTAAGAAGAAGAAAATACTAAATAGCTACTCTGTTAGTCAGTGTTCCATCACCATGACAAAATGAGATAAACAACTTAAAAGGAAATGACCATTTTAGCTCGTTGTTTCAGAAGTTTAAGTTCACGATTCCTTTGTTGCTTTTATGCTTATGGTTGAAGCACTACATCACAGCTGAGCTATAAAGAAATAAAAGCTGATTGCCACATGGCCTCTAAGAAACAAAGACACAGAGACAAAAAGCCAAGTTTCAGTATATATTTCAAACATATGCTGTAAATAACCTCCTCTCTCCAACTAGATATCCCCCTAAACTTTTCATCACTCCTTAACAGTACCTTCAGCTGAGGACCAAGACATGGGCACTGAGAGGAAATTTAAGAACCATATTGTAACAAATATGCAATAAAAATGGCTAAAAGCCCAGAGTCTGAAAACATTAATTATAAGTGATACTTAAAGGAATATAAATAAACAGTTGTATATTGTATATATCATTGCAAACTTAAGTGTGTGCCTGTGTGTTTCTGTCTATAAGGTACACGCATGTGTGCAGGTGTGGATGCATCTGTGTACACATAGAGAATCATCAGGGAGCCATTTGCCTTGTTATTAGGCTGGTCTCACATTAGCCTGGAACTTGATTGGACTAGGCTTCCTATCCAAAAAGTCTCAGGGATCTGCCAGAATCCTCCTCTATGCTGCTGGGATTATAAGCACATGCCACTGTAACACGAGGTTTCTGGCTGGCTTAGTTCCACAGTTCATACCTGCCCTCTGCCACTTATCTGGACCAGCAATTCCAAAGTCTCAAAGAAACACACAGACACTTATATTAATTTCATGCTGTTTGGCTTAAGGCTAGGGCATATTGCTAGCTAGCTCTTTCATCTTAATTTAACCCATTTCCATTATTCTGTCTTGCCACATGGACATGGCTTACCTATTTTGTTATGTCTTGTTTGTTGGGAAGCTGGATCATGTCTGTTCTTACTCCTTCCTCCTTCTCCTATGTATGCTCCTATTTCCCTTGCCTACTCCAACGATGCCTGTGCCTGCCATAGGCCAAAACAGTTTCTTTATTTTACAGCATAAAGACATTCTCACATCATGCCACTTTCTTCAGAATCTCTTAAAAGTGTTATAGGGATCATATTCATGTTCTCATGCAAGGCAGGCACCTTACCAAATGATCTATCTGGCCAAAACATGTATCTGATATTTAAAAATCATTTGGTGTGTGAAGGGAATCCATGGGTTTCTGGTTGCCCTTGAGGTTGCTGGGTGATCATGTGGGTTAGGGAATGGGGCAGGGTTTTGGAACTAGGGGTGCTCATCTAACTGGGTTTTACTGAGGCATCTGACCTACAGGTATTTTCCATGCTGGCGTGGATTTAGGGCAGAACTGAATGGGAATTGGGCTCCAAAAGTTGTGTCCCAGAGCCAGGGTCCAAGAGACTAAGAACTCTGCTTGGGCTGGGTAGGGTGTCACTCACCTTTTAGTTTTATGTGGGCCAGGGATCTGTGGGTTTCTAGTTGCCAGTGAGGTTACCCAGGGATGGTGTGCGTTAGGGAATGCGGCAGGGTTTGGGAGTTGGGGTGGCCAGAGAACTGGGTTGTACGGGGGCGTCTGGCCTGCCTCGGTTTTCCCTATTAGCCTCAATTTAGTGCAGAGCTGAGTATGGGTGTGTCCCAGGTGGGCTGTTACTCACCTCAGTCCTTCCAAAAGCAATCTACAGATTCAATGCAATCCCAATCAGAATCACAGCACATTTTTTACAGACCTTAAAAGAACAATATTCAACTTCATATGGAATAACAAGAAACACAGTATTGCCAAAACAATCTTGTTTAATAATAAAACTTCAGGAGGTTCTTCAAAACTTCTCTGACTTCAAACTATACTATACAGCTACAGTAATAAAAGCAGTCTGTTACTGGCATTAAAAACAGACTTGTGGATCAATGGAATCCAATCAAACACACCTACCTTAATCCACACACCTATGAACACTTAATTTTTGTCAAAAAGGCCTAAAATATACAATGGAAAGAAGATAGTATCTTCAACTAATGGTGCTGGCATAACTGGATAGCAGTATGTAGAAGAATGCAAATGGATCCCTATTTATCACCCTGCATGAAACTCAAATCCAAGAGGAAAAAATATCACATGTAAACCGAGATACAATGAACTTGATAAAAAAGAAAGTGGAAAATACCCTTCAATCAGAGAAATGAAAATGAAAATAACTCTGAGATATCATCTTACACCTGTCAGAATGGCTAAGATCAAAAATACAGATGACAGCCTATGCTGGAGAGGATGAAGAGCAAGGGAAACACTCCTCCATTGTTGGTAAAAGTGTAAACTTGTACAGCCACTTTGAAAAGCAGTATGGCAGTTCCTCAGAAAACAGTAATCATTCTCCCCAGTGATCCAGCAATACTACTATTGGGTATACATCCAAAGGATACATATTTTACCCCCAAGTGCATTAGCTCAACTATGTTTATAGCAGCATTATGTGTATTATCCAGAACCTGGAAACCATTTGGAACTGTGTTTATTATATCTACAATTTGGAATCCAGAATTTCTCATCAAAGAATGTATCTATAAACATTAACAAACTTGTAGACTAAGAAATACACAAATCATCATAAGAGTATGATTCTCAAAAGTCCTAAAGATTAAAAACAAAGTCCATTGAGAACACAATGGCTT